>WURS02081251.1:0-10195 GCA_011762765.2 Rhinocypha anisoptera
ACTCTCTCTCTTTCACTCTCTCTCTTTCACTCTCTCTCTCTTTCACTCTCTCTCCTTTTCACTCTCCTCATCCCCCAAGCCTTCTTTTCCACCATCCATACCAGCGGCCGGTGGGTCCAACCTCGGCTAAGGGTACGGCTATTCATCTTTTTTTATGTTTTTTTCCTCTCGTTCGGGAATTCAGAGAGCATTGGAGGAAAATTTTTTCAGGAGAAAGGAAGATGAGTGATAGAGAAATGAATGTTACGCATGCGCGATTCTTTGTGGGCAAGTTAACAATTTTCGCGCGGTGCACAACTTTCTTTTCCGTCCCCCATCTCTTCTCAGCGGCGTCCCATAGTGTTTTTTTTTCGATGCAGCCTGTAGCCCAGGATTCTTTGGCTTCCGAAGGTGATGTAAATCACTGTTTCGTCCGGAAATCTCTCCTCCACGTTGGTTCAATAGTATAAAAATCCCCCGTTCACATGGACGTTCAATGGAATAAGACTGTCATAGAGAGGAATGCCATAGGAAACAAAACCTTATAATGACAACAGAGGGAGGATCGCAAAACCATAGATCCGTGATATCAAATTTCCACTCTATGTCACTGAGTAATCTTTACCGATTTTACTCTAGACCAGGGATTGGAAAATGTTTTAGGCACTATCTATATCTGATTAACATATTTTAGAGATCCATAAGTAACATTTTTGACATTTTAATAATATTTTATAAAAATGTCTTAAGTTTTAAGTTTCTGAAGACTACAAAATTACTTAGGTTGATTTAAATAGAAAGAGAAAACATTACATATAAATGTAGTCATACGTTTAGAACAGTGTGCACAGAGTACTAACAGGGAAACATTAACTAACCTGCAGGATCAATGGTGCAAATGACCGCAACTTTCGACATCCCCTAAAAATCCCCGACAGCTACCACTATTTGAAAAAAATAAACGTTTTTCTGAATTAAGTAAGGAACAAAATGACACAGAATATGCATAACATTTTATATGGCTACTGATGGTACTGCTGACGTGATGCTTGTTGGAACTATTTAATTATTGCAGGGAAATTTTTCAATTCCATATAAAATGTGTATTTGTGGAATTAATGTCATACCAAAGACTTTTTTTAAATTTTAGGCAATCAATAGTTCAGGAAAAAGTGTATTTCAATATTCGATCTCCTACTGCTAAATCCTAATGGTGAAAAATTATATTTATTTGTCTTGGCTGGATATTGCAACAATATTGTGCATCTGAAAGTTATAACCGCTAATAACTTTCGGATGGAACTGTGACTGTTAATTTAGGCACATTTATGGGACAGTATGTCAATTTTATGCAAATGGCTTAAACGTCTTCCTCATAAATAGTCAAATATCTTTTTTCTTCTCTGGTTTCCACGTCCCACTACTTATGCACTCTTGTTTTATTTTATGGTGTAGTTGACGTTGATGTACGATAGATACTTCCTACACTTGGCAGTGGGCTTCACTGTCAAATGTAGGAGGCATGTTCATGAATTACATGTTTATGTTTTCGGTTCAAAATACCGAAATTTCGGCAATAGGTGTGTCTTATTTTGTGAAATTAAAATCAAGTGATGACGTCGTTTTTCAACATTGTGTTGTATCAACATTAGGTCTACCTTTCAAAGAAATTATTCGTCAAACAATGCTGAGAGTCTCAATTCCTATTTTCCTTTAATGCAAAACGTTGTAATTATATTATGTTAAGAATAAATGAATGTATTACGTTAGAAAAACTGAAAAATTAAACGTTGAACTCTAACATAAAAAGGGCATACAATCGGAATTCGATGAGCGCTTCTGGCAAGGAAGCGAAAGAGTGAGTTAACTTTAAGAAATAATCCGAGCACAATTTTCATGGAAACCGATGTGAAAAGGAAAGAGAGATGTAAAAGCTTCTTATCCCCAGATCGATCTTCTTAATCATACAGTTTCTGCACGGATAGTGCTTTCATAACGTCGGCAAGGAGGTTAACGGATCCGACGGAAGAGATGCATGTTCGAGATAAGAATACTCAAGTTTGAATGCGACGGAATGATGTTGGAGAAGCAATGGAGGAGGCTTTTTAGCGTAGAGCTAAGGGTAAAAAAAAGAAACCCTTCTGTGATGCATTCGGGAAGAGATCAGCCCTGATTAGGCATTCCAGCGTGATTTTACTTGGCTGCAGGCCTCTCCGCTCTCCGGGGACTAGCACCCAGAAGCTTAATTCTCTCGTGCTGCCGTACTTAATAAAGGCTCTTCCGTGTCGCGCGTCCCCCGGTTCCATTTGACCGTAATCGTTTGTCGAGTGAAGTCTGCCGGTCCAATTGTTGCGGGAACATTCCTCCATTTCCACTTCCACTTCGCCCGCTCAGGAGGAGAATGGGGCAATCTAATTGCACCATAATCCACCACTTGAATGGACGAAAATGCTCGTGAAAGGAGGGTAAGTGTGACGGGAGAAGGAAAAAAATAAGGGTTCAGGAGAGGAGCGTGCCTAATGGACCCGAGATCGGAGGGAGTTAATCGAGGGTGATTTGTTGGGAAACGAGGATTAGTGCCGCGCGCAGGGGAGCAGTCAGCTCAGGGAGGAGAATCTTTTGGAGTGAGTTCGGAAACACACCACCCAACTCACGAAAGGATGAAATTTTCAGACGTCGAGTGAGATCACGGAAACAGATGAACTGAGCGGTGCAGTGGATGGCCTATCCTAATATTAGGTCAGCGGGCAAGTGTGACAAGCTCCCAGGCGTGACTGCGCTGATTGGGCTTTGTTGGGGTCATTTTGGGCAGTTAGAAATTGGAAATACGGAAGGAATGCACACTCATGTGCCTAATTGAATCACGAGTAGCAGTCTTGGAGCCCAAATAAAATTACCAAACCGAAGGTTATGTTGCAGAAAGTCTGTACAAATTAGAAAACACTTGGTATGTGCAAGAGCCATGTGACACACTTGAAATTGTAAGTCAGAAGTTATTTTCTTATGACCATGTTAGCATCACACATATTAAGCTGTCTCTCAAAATGTGACAGTTTTTAAAAAACTTTTATCATCCTTACAGTAAAGCAACGGTGTGAGTTGACGAAGTTGCAGTTTTTTAACGTATTTTTCATATCATAATTATACATCATTATAATAGTAATATCGATTAATTAAATATATGACAGGGGTAGGATAGTTTAGTTGATGAGGCGTACATTTACATTGCAGCCTTCTATGGAAAGCACCACTGATGGAAGAGTTTAGCTAAGAGGATTCAAGGAGGAAATTTGTAATACGTTTCTGGTCTGAGTGTCTGACTATCCTGATTCCATTTATGTGATCCAAGTATGTCCGGTACCAATTCTCGTACCGTTAATATTTCGTTTATCACCTGGAGTTCCAGGTTGGACTTTAGTCGTCCTTGCTCTTGTGATTGCAGTCAACGACTGTCCAAATTTCGTTTTGCCCTAGGTGCCGAGTAATGAAGATGGTGAAGGGGAAAATTGAATCTTCAGCATTATTAAAATATGTTGCATTCATACTAGGGCTCTACACCAGTAAGTTTAAGTATGAGTATCGTTCGACAGCACATAAAATATAAATGAAACAAAGGGAGCCATTGTTGTTTCAAAATGTACCTACTTAACCCAGCAACGCACCTACATTTTTTGCTGGGTCTTGCTCATTTTATTTCAATACTTTGTAAAAACAAAGGTAACCAGATTTTCGACAACTATAAAAGGCCATACCATTGCAGGCGGGTTAAGGTTAGAGCACTTTGAAAGCTGCACTTGTTCAGGAAGTATTTTATGAGGAATCGACAATGTGGGAAGGACATCAGAAGAATATGAAAGGGAAATATATTAGGGAAAAGAATATGATCATTGTGTGTGTGTGTGAGAGAGACTTGTTTTAAACAAAACATAATGATAAGGAATTCACTAAGCTATTCCAAAAAAGAATTTATTATGTGGAATTACTTTTGGGGTCTGTTTGGAAAATTGAGTAGTTCCATTGAACTGAGAGAAAGATATGAGATGATATATATGGAAGGCGATTAGACGACCTTATTATTGCAAAATCAGAATAGAGCGTGGACGCAGCTGTAACTGGCAGAGTGTGGAATGAGCAGGAATGTTGTTGGTATCAGATCGAACACTGGCAGGTAGAATTAGAGCATAATCGAATGATTTCAAGTGCTATTTTAACAGGTTTTATTTTGTGGAGTAAAACTTAAAATTAATCATCAGATCACTCCATAATAATGTCTCTGTTGAAATATTAGTTGCCATTCGGATTACTGTCCCGTCATTTCTTTACTTAATCCGAGAGATTTTGAGTGAAATAGGTTACAACACAGTGGTCGTAAGTTCTTAGGCGGTTAAAAAAAGTCTCGGGTCGCTCTTTGGGATATACGATAGTTTGTTCAAGGCGCGGTTTCGCGGGGAAATTCCATTTAATGAGATTAATTGGAGAGTGCGTGGCATACATATTCATTTACAAGGCAAATGACACGCGTGTCTACCCTTTATGGATGTCAATATCTGGAATTCGAGATATTTTGTTGATTAAAAATCTTCAAAATGCTACAAAGCTCTCCATAGGGATGATGGCTGTAAACGCGGATTTATTTCGAGATTGGAGACGGAGGGAGAGGACCCTCTGCGAGATTGTCTTCAGAAAATCCAGGAAGGGGACAAAACGCCCCGACCCTTATTCTTCTCCACCCTTTCCGTATCCGGAAGAGACAGATGTAATTAATCCGGGAATACAATTTAATTAATGGGGCGCTCCTTTCCTACCTGATTAATCAGTTTTCTTTGATGCTTTCATTAAGGAACGAAATACTTAACAGCCGTTAATAAATCAAGTTTTTAATTGATTCATATTATAAATGGTGGTCCTGAATTCTCGAGTGGAAAAATTTATCTTTCGCTTTCCTCCCCCTCGTAGTGACTCTCTTGTTATCGTCAAAACTCTAAACCAATGGATTTTAAGGATTGCTATGGAAATTTTTAACGATCGGGAATCCTTGCAGTCGCTGGACATTTAAGTTGACGGTACGTGGTCTTTTGAAGCTCGGTAGAAGGGAAAACTATTTTTTTGCTGTTGGAGCTGATTTTTGTCACGCACAAGTGCGAGGAATGTTAACGAGAGTTTCAGGAAGACGTCGCGATTGTTTCTAACAGTTAGATGCTCTATTTCTTGGCGCTCACTTTGATTGAGACTTAGATAATTTAAATGGAGTCTTTTATAGTACATGTAAGTCTTTCTATTATCAGTTTCATTACGCATTAAGCGCCAATCAAATTAAAACGTCTATCCTCATATAAATTTGTTTGGGGACTCAAATGTTTACGAGAGCTCTCATATTATCCAAATTATTAAATCATAAGTAGGGTAAATGTGGTGCTGCAACATAAGTGTGTTTGTAAGTATTTATGTCTGTTTTAATTTATTCTATGAGAAAAATGTTGAAAATTAATTTCAGGGACCAAATGATCAATGGGTAAACATTTCGCATGGCTGAATAAAGGAGTCTCATAGGCTACACTTAAAATTAGAAAATAAAACTAGATGAATACATACATATTGAAACATGACTTTTTTAAAAAAACACTAGTGGGTTCGATCTTAGGAGGGTGGAGTAAGGATGGAATTAATTTTTTGACTTCATCCAATTTTTATTTTGAGGACCAGACGGATTAAGCCATTCACTTTTTTTATTAGCGTTTATATTAATGACAGCGAGGAGAAGGGTACGTATATATAGAGAGAACATTCGGGAACAAAATGAGTCGTCCCTTAAGTTTTGTAAGCCAACATTTGGTTTCGTTATATAGGACGCACTGGCTAATTTTGCTAGTGATGTCGAATGGAGGTTGTTTGCGTGATAAAATATATACGTATTGCGGTAGTCCCGAAAATTGACGAGAGAATAGTATTACTTCAACTGAATAAGTATCTTCAGTATTGCAACATTTAAAAAATGTATATTAAGGTAAATAAAACCATTCTATAACCCCAACATGTAATTATCTCTCAACATACATCAATTCAGTCAGAAATTGTAATATTTTCATGCCCGATTTGATAATATTCTTTTCGACCCATTGTATCGTCTGTTGTTTTGTTGTCATTAATGTTATTTTGTTGTCATTTATATTGTGTGAAGATTTTAAGAATTAAGTGAGAAAAGTTTGTTTGAGTAGCTATGTACGGGGAAGGGGATTGTTGAGGAGGAAGGATGGATTAAAGACGTAAATTTCGAAGTGTGCGGCGGTTTTTTGGTTTACTCCAGAGAAGGAGAATGGCACAAATAAGTCCGACGTTATACATAATTATCAGTAATGACCCAATTCCGAATCATGGAACAATTCCAAACTGCTTTTAAAATGACAATTATTAGTACTACATACCCGATGACACAGTTTCTCCACCATAATGAACTTCGTCTTTCGGCAATCTTTCTTAAGACCCACCTTATAACAATTTTTAATTTGTTTGTGTTCTCTTCTTGTCCACTTCATCTCCACAAACCAATCATATGGTTTATAACTGCGGTTTTAATCCTTACTATATCGTATGCTAAATAATCCGGGAAGTTATTGCTCGTCTTCCAAGAGTCTTCTTTCTCTTGCGAATCGTCGATTATTGTTTCTTCACTTCATACAATTTACATATTCCTGAAGTCCTTATTAATAAATGTCCAGGATGCATAGGATGAAATAAAAAAAACTGGCCACTTGGTTCACTTGGTTCACTTGGACGGTATCAAGATAAGTATTCATTTAATCAACTAACTAAACAATGAGTGAAGTGTCAGGCAATTGATGTGGTGTAATTTCATCATTATGATTATAAAGACTTGCAATTTTCCAGAAAATAATTTTTATTTACTAACCGTGTTTCAATGTTACCACATCATCAACCTTATGATGGTGTAGTAGCATTGGAACCCGGGTAGTAATAAAAATTATTTCGTGGAAAATTGAACGTCTTTATATTCATAACTAAGTTTTTGAGGAGTACGTTCTCTTTTGAAAAAAATAATTAAATCCCCTAGGATTTATTTTTATTTTGTTTCTCTTGTTACTCCGAGATCTAGGTTTGCTTCGTACAAGGCATGCGGCGAAATTGTATATCTTGATAAAATGGCCGACGAGAAACTGTGTAGAATAAAATTTAGTGCAGTATCCATCTAAAAATGGTATAGGAATGAATTTGATGTTTTCAGAGGGGGCTCTGTAGGAAATCGGCACTATGCAAAGCGAGCGATTGTTAGTTTATTGCGTGCCCGCAGCGAGCGGTGGCGGCGGATACGCTCTGCAAATTGCTTCTCGCGATATCCAACCGCGTCCGATCGGTTATTTCAGACTCCGTCCCGTTCATCTGTATCCGTAACCGGGGAATAAATCTCAATCACTTCGGTCGGTCATTCAGAAAATGGATTGCTGCGGATTATACCCGCCGTGAAACTTGATTGGTCCCGTAAAAATGGCTGCGAATCCCCCCCCCCGATCTTTCAGAGCAATCGTTTGGCATTCGCTGATTTCTAATCCCATTGTTGATTGCCCCAAACTGATTTGGTTATGGCTACTCTTTTGGTTTTCCATTTCCAATTTTCCAATAACAGCCTCGCCGTGTAACGGCTCTCGTGGGAACTTCAAACCCGAAATGGTCGTGCAATTCTAACTTCCACCAACCATAACACCGAGAGTAAGGGTTTTAGATGGGAATGAAAGCTCAGATTAATACGTTTCTTGTTTATAACTAAATTTAAACTACCTTTTGGTGAAAATGAATCAGAATAAACGTGGGTAATAAGCTTCTCGAAATCCTGGACGGAATTGGATATTATGGACGCAAGAGAGCAGGAAAAACACTTAACCTGCCGCGGATTTTGCAGTGCACGTCGGTGAGGGTGTATGAAGAAGGATTTCGTCAGCGAAAGGAATCGTTTACAAGCATGGGAGTGAAGAGGGTTGACTGGAGTGGCCCCTTTTGGGGCGTGGAGGAGGACGGAGAGGTCGAAGTGGACGTGGAGAGGAAGAAGACGAACGATATCAAGTGTGTTGGATATGGTAGGGAATGGCGCTTCGTTGTTCGGCGAGATACGAAAGAAGGAGGGGGAGAAGTGGATGGGTGAAGTTCTCAGATGAGATGGAAAGTTGAAGAGGTTTCTGGAGGGTAGAATGTAATGGGACAGAGAGGCGGAGGCTAGGGATGGGAATAGGAATGTTGGGTCATATTATGCAGGGGAGGGCAGAAAGTACTCAGCGGTAGTTTCCTGGAGGTTAGAGTGTAAGGTGACAGCCAGACAGGAACATGAGAGGGGAATAGGAATGTTGGATCTGAGACGTTGGTAGGCGAAGAGTAGGCGGAACATAAAATGAGACGCTATTAAAATAACAAATTTAGTGGGTTCATGCGTGACACCGTGGAAGTATAGGATATCCACTTTGAAATGAGTAAGCGGGTTTTACTTCCACGGGTTACGAGAATTCGACCGGTTTCAATGAGGCATCGCCAGGCATTTTCTCAACTCTTTCGCTCACAAATAGTCAGGGGTAACCAAAGCAACCGTTGGTGACATGAGGGATGGGGGGAGAGGAAGTGAGTGGTAAGGGGGTCTGGAAGTAGGAGGGAGTTGGCCTAAGGAAGAGAGGTAGCGGCGGAGGGATCTCAGGGTAAATCCTGTGCCTTCCGAGGACTAGTGGCGCGGGTGAGGCTAGGATATGGTGAAGGGTATGAGCGGCCCTTAATTAATGAACCACTTGAGTATGGGGTAATGCAACGCAGTGAATTTTGGAGCAGGGGATGGAAGTTGGGGCAGGGGGGGTGAGGGCTAAGGAGTTGAGGGGTGGTTAAAGACGGGGGTGGAAAGGGGAATTGGTAGGCTGGCCGTTACCCGGGTGATGGGAAGAAGACAGCAGAGGAGAGGGAAAAGGAAACATGATCATTAAACAACTTAACATCTTGTAGTTTAGATAAATGTATTATTTATGACTGTTCCAAGGCGTCTTATTTCAAAACCCGTTGGTTACACATGTATTGATGGAAAAATAAAAAAATGAAAATCACTCCTACGTCAAAAGTCCAAAAGATGGTTGGCGAATAGAGATTGGCCATCCGTATTTTTGAGGGAGTGTTTGTACTGTTTAACTCAACCGAGAAAGACTAGTCTTCTATACTCCTAGGCGCTACACCCGAGGTGGAACTTTGGCCTCCCTTGAGACGCCTGTCTATTGTTCTCTGCTATGTGATCATCACCACGTCCTCTCGACGCGAATGATTTTCAACTTCTCTTCTAGTTCCTGTCTTTTGCCGTTCGTCACCCGTCTTTTTTTATACCGCGGACCTATTCCTTGGTCTGCCCCTTCCTTCGTTTCCTTCCATCCAAATACTAATCCAATAATTTGTGGGGCATCGTTTCTTCGCGCATCTATCTCCCCTTCTCTCTCTGGACCAAAAATCTTTTTAGAAATCTTCTCTTTAGAAAAAAATCTTCTTTAGAAATTTCCATTCGAGATACACGCAATGAATTCTTTTGGACAGTTTTACATAGTCCACGCCTCCAATCTTTATGTCACTATTGGTCTGATGATCGTCTTATAAACTTTAGTTTTCAGTCCTCTTCACCTTTTTGATACTAGAGCTGGGATACTAAGAAAATAATTTGAGCACTATGGTCTAACTATATTTAGAATGCAATGGCCGCTTGACGGCCTTCGGAGCATTTTCATATGTAATAGAGCTTGGTCGTCCCCTCGACTCGGACTGGCCATAGTTCTAGAAATTCCCATCCCTCGTTCACCATCTCCTAAGAGCACACGTTTGAATGCAACGATGACAGTGGGTGACCTTGTATAGCTCCTGTGACTGACATTGCTCATCCCAATTCTCCATTCAACAAGTAAACACGGCTCATTATCTTATCCGGTCGGAGCAGTGACCCACATCCCAACCACCCTAAATTATTCCAGAAAGGAACAAGTTGGGAATCTCTTTTATTTCCTGGTTTAAAAAGGTGGCTAATATGAAAATTATTTTTTTTTCCTTTTGGAAAGGAAGATACGATTAAAAGTTAAATAAGATGACGTCGTTCTAAGGGGGAGGTGGAGAAGGACGCTTCCGATTTATGTTTAGTCATTAGGCACTCGTTTATTTTTTTCCTTTTCTTCTTTCATTGATTCCTCGCAGGTACGTTCCG
>WURS02081262.1:2500-10194 GCA_011762765.2 Rhinocypha anisoptera
AACGACAAATGAGAGAGAACAACTTTTCAATTAATTAATTAATTAAATTTAAAAATAACGATTTTTTAAAATTTACATTTCTGCAATTTAGCGGAAACTTTTGGTTCTTTCCCAAACTCCAAAAGTGTCACACCCAAAAGTTCTCTCTGTTCTCCCTTTAACGTTAATCTATCTTATTCTATCTTTCATCATATTCATAATCATCAACAACATCATTCTCATTAGTGCCATATAGACACACAATATATTTGTTTTGTAATTACAAATTACAAATTCAATCTTTCGTCAGGTTTCACCCAAATGACTTTGGGTGGGTGCATTCATTTCAGTTTGGCTTTCTCTCTCTCTCTCTCTCTCTCTCTCTCTCTCTCTCTCACTCTCTCTCTTTCTCTTTTCTCTTGCCAAAGTGTCACATGTTGGCAGAAAACGACAATCGAAGCAATTTCTCTCTCTCTCCCTATCATTCTATCTCTATGTAGTGGTTGTTTGATTCATCACACACACACTATCATCTATCTGGATGAGTCCGGATGGTGGCATTGGCTTTCCATAGGGACACAATAGTGCTACTTCACTGTGTTGGGTGTGTTTCACTTCACGAGTGACAATGGCCAAAGTTGCCACTGTAGTAGTGCTCTTTCATTCACATTCAATCACACACAAACAACTTTTCTCTCTCTCTCTCTTTCCCTCTCTCTTACTCAACTTTTTTCTACAATTTCAAGCTTTTCAGCCAAAACAAAGCAAACATTGTGGTATTAAACATTGGTGTGGGAGGGAAAAAGGAGATAGAATAGAATAGTCAATTAATTTAAACAACAAATTTTCAGTGTCCGATTCTCTCTCTTTCTCTTCTCCCTCTCTCTCTCTCTCTCTCTCTCTCTTTCTCTCACTCTCTCTCACTCACTCTCCCAGCGTCGTCAATATACGATCATCATCAAAGTTGGTGCAGAAAGCATTCAACCTCTATTGTGTAAGGTGAAATGTGAAAGAGAAAGGTTAATTTAAAAGAGAATTGTGTCTTCTCTCTCTCTCTCTCTCTATCTTTCTCTCTCTCTTTGATTTGACAAACATTAACTTAACACATAGACACCTTGAGGAGGGTGTATGCTCAAATGAAGTCTATAGTGATTTTGGATTCGATTCGATGAACATCGAAACTTGGGCTGGGTTCTTATTTTTCGTCTTTTTCTTCTTCTTATTCTCCCAATTCTTCTTCTTCTTCTTTTTCTTCATCATCATTACCATTATTATTATTCATCAACAAATTGTCATCCTTCAAACTGATCTACGATTGTGTCACAAACAGATTTGCTCTGATTGGTTTCTTTTTTCATTATTTTCTTTTCTCCCTCATTTTTACATTGGGTGTAACACTTATATATGATTAGATTATTATTATTATTCTACAGAAAAATAAAACTCTAGTCACAATTGTGAATATTTTTGTGTGTCTAAATGTAACAAAAATGCCAATTGACAAAACTCTTAATGATGTAATGATAATAATATACTGAATATTTGATAAAATGTCTTACCTACAACTAAAAGAACACAATGAACTATGAGAAAAAACTACCTTTTTGTTTAAAATTAACATTTTACCAAATTGAACCCTTGAACTTTAAAACTTGAACTCAATCTTCTCTTACAGTATATATAAATATATAAGCTTTCCAATAATATCTTTCTAGCTAATACTTGCTTTCCTCTCTCAAGGCTACTCTGCTTCTATAGAAATTAGGTTAGATTAAAAATATTTTCTAAGTATATTAAAAACTTAAATGTGTTACTTAGAGGGAGTGAGAAAGAGAGAGAGAGAGAGAGAGAGAGAGAGAGAGAGAGAGAGAGAGAGAGAGAGAGAGAGAGAGAGAGAGAGAGAGGGAGAGAGAGAGAGGGAGAGAGAGAGAGAGAGAGAGAGAGAGAGAGAGAGAGAGAGAGAGAGAGAGAGAGATCAAGCGCTTGACTGTCTGACTGCCGGTGTCTTGATTGATACAGACCAGAACTTTAGTCAGAGAGAGAGAGAGAGAGAGAGAGAGAAATTTTGGCGCGCTTCTTAACTGTCATAGCTGATGTGATAACTCGAAAGATGCGGCTAATGCACCGAACTCAATTTGTAAATGAAAGTGAGAGAGAGAGAGTGAGAGAGAGAGAGAGAGAGAGAGAGTGAGAGAGAGAGAGAGAGAGTGAGAGAGAGAGAGAGGCAAATGACACCGAGAAAAAGAGTAACACTTTGCACAATCCAGAAGGTGACTAATGACACTAGACTAAGACTCCATGGAATTATATATATATATATATATATATATATATATATATAATTAGAGTGTCTTTGCTTCATTTTTTTCTTCGTTACAAAGTTGCAATTCTTTGAGTTTTCCTAGTTTCGTCAAAGTGCAATGTCTCTGTGAGAATGAGAGGGGGGAAGATAAAAGAGCCAAAACAAACAAACAAACGAGACACAAAAAACACTTGGATAATTCCTATCTTCCCATTCTCACACTTCCGGACTGTCTCTGAACGATGACACCCACACAAAAAATCAATGTTTATTTGAATAAGACTTTGTGTGTGTGTGTGTGTGTGTAAAACCACATACACAAAAATATAAAACTATTCTATTTGCTTTGTTGTTATATAAAAAGAGAAGCAACGAAAAAAGTTACTCGAACTTGTTAGAGAGTTGTAGGAAGATTCCACTAGACAAAGGATTCTTTTGTGGTAGAAACAAAAATAATTTTCCCATGTTAACGGGTTCTACGATCAAGTTGTGAACGGTCTCTCGGGTAAAATACTTAAATTGCAGAAATTCTAGTAAATATTTTTCTAAATTAAAAAACAACAGCTAACCAAACTCTCCTAAGTTATCAACTTGACTCTTAATTCTTAATCTAGAATTTAGCATAACTTATTATATTTTAAAATTACCTAACTGCTTTACACTGTGTGGGAGAAAGACTTGTAAACCAATGCGAGTCTAGAAAAGCACTTCGAACACTTGCACATACACTAATACTGTTCGTTTTAGCCCTTTTGTATAAAAATGTCAAGAAAAGCGAGTTGTCAACCAATCAAGTCTTCTCTGTATTTACTTTAAATTGTTGTAATTTTTAAATAAAAATATCAATTTTTTTATTTATTCATTCACAAAAAGAAATAATAAGATTAGTTTATCATTTATGTTAGGATTAAGAAAAGCCAACTTTTGTGTATTTAAAATAAGAGAGTTCCAGGAAGTTTTTTTGATGAAAAGTCCTACCTAAAGCTTGGTTTTTCCTATGATGCTTAGTTTATGGTTCTGGATTCAAGTTGATTTTTATATAACAGTTAATGCGAACAAAGACAAAGAATCACCTCAAAACTAATGTGTTGTGTAAAGTAGGAAAAACTAAACAAGTTTCCGAAAAACGCTCACTTTAATAGTACTAATGAGAAGAAAGTCTTTCTAAATGTAAATACATAAGATTGATATTTTCCATCAAGCACTATGTAAAGAATGAAAGAATATTGGCTATAAGTTGACTGACTTGTGTGATTCAACTGAAAAGTGGATTCGTGTGCACTGTCTTTCAATGTCTGGCTGAGTGCCAAAGTCGACACAAACACACACCCACGCACACATACATTTGAATCACAACAATCGCTGTAGTAAAGAAGAATTATGAGATGGCATTCAAAACATTAAACACAAACACACAAAAACATGTGCCACACTGGTCTCGGGTACACTCACTGAAAATTTACAGTATTGCATTCGAAACAAACCTGTTCCTCGATGGTTGGATGTTTGTCGGGATCGTAGAACGAGGAGGAGGCAAAGATGGCTTTCTTTGCGGTGGACGCCGATTTTTGCAATGGCACCGCACTGTCTTTCAACTCATCCCTCGTTCCAATGGGCAGAGAAAGACTCCGCTGGAACTGTGCTGATGATGGGAGTGTCGATTGGCCATTTTGAGCCTTTTCCGGTGAGATCGATTTGGATTGAAAAGGGGGAGGCACGGTGGCACCGTTCATCGTGGGTGGAGAGGCACTTGGAGCATCCTCAGCGGGATCCTCGGCGGGAATCGGCGACATCAGCCTCGGCGGTGGTGGCACCAACGACTTGCCCGGCGTTACTGTCGATCGAAAGATCTTTGGCTGTCGAGTGAGGATTGGCACCAAACAATCAAGGAGTTAATAACGATTGTAATCTGCACGAGACAAGGTTCTCTCTCTCAGGGTAGGCGTAATCATGCAAGGTCAGGTTATGTATGTGTGTGTGAAAAGAAGTGAGATCGTTAGGAGAAGAACCAACAACGCAAATGAGCACCAAGTGAAAAGGATTGAAGAGGGATGCCAGCTGATGAGAGTGGTGTGTGGTGTGAGCATCGAGCATCTCGCCAACTCACATACACACTCACAAAAAACTAGCGACACATGCACATTCTTGGCCCGCGCAGAATCAAGCAACCGGTGACGCTAAAAATAAAACCTTTCGACACTGTCACCCGGAGAGAGAGAAAAAGACTAGTGATTGGAAATCTAATAAAGAGGAAACAAAGAGTGGAGAAAGTGAACACGAATAAGAGAAGAAGAAGAGCTGAGACAGAGACAAATAACCTTCAAGCCGACAGCGTAAAACTAGGAAGAAGAAGAAGACTACTAGAAGTCTACAAAGATCGAGAAGAGTGAAAGAGTGATAGATGTCTAACACATGTCTATGATTACTAATGCCTTAATCGCAACATGATCTCTATGATTATATTTACCTACTATTCTAATAAAAGTTATATATAATTATATCTGTTTGGAGTGGTCTACAAATTGTAGAAGGTCATTTTTTATGCGCACTTGCTTTTGGAAAAATTACAAATCTAAAATTTACAAATCAAGCCAAACTATTACCAAAACTTATCACAACTGGCAAGTTAATCTCTGGGTATCAACGGCCTATTAGATTATTAATTATTGTTTAAAGTGTCTAACATTGTAATTTTTATTTACATTTTTATCTCATACGCCGGGCTTGAGGGCTAGTCAAACTCTTATCTAATTCGAATCTAACTTTGGTTGTTATGATTCGAATTCTTAGCCGAGTCGAATCTAACTTATGGTGTTATGATTCAAACACTTATCCAATTCAAATCTAACTTTGGTTGTTATGATTCGAATAATTAACCAAGTCGAATCTAACTTTTTGTGTTACACTTCAAATTCTTAGTCAATTTGACTCAAATTTTTAATTATCATTCAAATTCTGATAATTCTTTAGCACCGTCTGCTTTTTGTAATTTTAAAATAAAATTCAAATTTTTAACCAAAAAAATTAGACAAAACAGATTGAACTGTTGTGGATTAGCCGTGAAGCAGTGAAGTGTGTGCTCGAGTATGGCTCGTCACTTTCGCCACTTTGTGCTCGGTGCCATTATGAACGCTCCACTGGATTGGCCAGATTGGCGCCACCGACCCAGCCAGAGACGATAATCCAATTGTGCCCGTGCCTGCGGTGTCACCTCGACAATCGATCTCGGTGGGAGAGAGTGTCCGATTGAATTACAACCTAGTTGCTACACTTCAAATTGAGAGAGAGAGAGAGAGAGAGAGAGAGAGAAAGCTCAAGTCTGGTCACGTGTGTGAGTACGCCACCACCAACAAACTAGGATGTGAAGTAAGCCAAATGGAGAATTCATGTTCACTCTCTCAAATGGGCTCGATGACAGGATCCGAGCAATTCCAGACTCCAAACTTGTTAATTCTTCTTCCTGAAACCGAATCACATTATTACCGTTACCGTGTGCGTGTTTTTAAAACTTTTAGAACTAACCAAAATGTACAGAGTTGTTTCACCTTTATCGCGTCAATAACAGTAAACAATTATTTAATTAATATAATTTGATTTATAATTCAATTTTAAAAAAATCTGTACTCTAACTAATGTTGCGTTATTTTGAAAAACAGAAATTTATCTTAAAATTCTCAATAGAATAAGCCTAATTTGAATAACAAAAGAAGAGAAGAAAGAGAGAGAGAGAGAGAGAGAGAGAAAGATTGGGAGAGAAAGAACATCTATGTGAATCTAGAATTGGTTTGCTTTAGTTTTCCTCCTTTTTGTTGGGCCTCTCAAAATTGACTTTGTTCCACGGGCCTGACGTGGAGTCTGGTCTCTGGCGTGCTCAATTCATTACTAGATAGTCACTCTCTCTCTCTCCCACTCTCTCTTTCTCTCTCTCTCTCTCTCTCTCTCTCTCTCTCAAACTCGCATTGGCATGAGACAGGCGTGACAAATTGAAGCACGCGCCTCTCTGGCCATGAATGGAGTGGGATGCTAGTGTGGAAGCAGCCGCGATGGCAGTGTGAGGCCCAATAGACCAGAGTGTGTGCAGTGAGTGGATCCCCAGTGGGTCGGCCAATTAAGTGATGGGAGTAACGTTAAAAACTCTATTGAGGCAGGATTTGGAAAGGTCACCTTAAATATATATTTCCAGGATATTATCAAGATGAGTCGAAACAGCATATTTAAAATTGTAACCAGAATGTTCTCCAGGGAACGAGAAGGTTCCAGAGCAAATAAAACGTATCTAGCCATGTCGCGCGGGGGAGGGGGTGGAGGGGAGGGAGGTGGGGTGAGGTCACAACCTCCACATCCGACCATCACCGCCGCTCGGACCGGAATCTTACGTCCTCGGGATCTCTGCGCTATCCACCGCTACACGGGTGGTGACCTTTCCCGGCGACAAGCACGCTGCCTCTCTTTCGTCTCGACATTCGCGGGGAGTCGGTCACAAAGTGAGGAAGAAGGAGGGGGCTCCCTATTAAAGCCCGTGACACACGACGCAATTTCTTGGGCCAGAAATGTTACAAGAAAATGCCCTTCTGTTTTGGGTAGTGTGTCATAGCGAATTCACTGCCATCTGGAGGTGGCACCAGTAGTACCCTGCCAGTTGCACAGGATAGGACGTGTTCTATTTCCGCCATTTTTATTGTACCAGTTGTGAGAGTTTATGTGTAATTCGGTGACTAAAAAACATCATTCGAGGTAAGTATTCTGTTTTATTTCCATTTAAAACGTACTTCATTATTTTTATCGCTTATGTTGATGTATGTATAATTAAAATATGTTTTTATCACTAATAATGTGTAAAACGTTCTATGGAATTGTTATAAATGGTCCGTGCGAATTTCAAATACTTAATAACAGAATTTAGTTAGTATTCTCTTTAATTTCGGTTTAAAATGTATTTCATTATTTATATCATATATGCTGATGTATAATAAACATATTTCAGTTAGAGCTAATAATGAAATAGTGTGTAACACGTGTTGTGGAATTTTTAGTCGAATGCCGCGCGAATCTCGATCACGTGAAAAGAGTATTTATGTTAGTATTCTTTTTAATTTCAGTTTAAAACGTTATTCATTATTTTTATCGTATATGTTGACGTGTCCGCCATTTTCATGCAGTCTATGGGACCGGCCTCTGATAGCGTGCGTACAAAATTCACGCATTTAGTTGCGCCAAGAATGGTGGTACAAAATCCAGGCAATTTTCAGTACCATTTCTGGCCCAAGAAATGGCGTCGTGTGTAACGGGCTCAAGAGTCAATCTCTCCCCGAAATAAAACACGATGGGACACTACGGATACCCCCCCCCCCCCCACATTCCCCCTCCGCCCGGCCGTGGGATCCCGGGTCTCCCCCCCCCCCACCCCGCATGT
>WURS02081273.1:0-10194 GCA_011762765.2 Rhinocypha anisoptera
TCTCTCTCTCTCTCTCTCTCTCTCTCTCTCTCTCTCTCTCTCTCTCTCTCTCTCTCTCTCTCTCTCTCACCAAAAGCACACCACACGGCCAGTCATCGGCCACTCATTTTCACTATTGCTTATCACATCAGGTTTTGCGATCATGCATCACTTAGTCATCTCCTTATTCAGTGTTAGATTTACCTGGGAATCTTTCTGGGAAGGGAGACGGTTCCCACAAAAACAGTAAAGTATTCTAACCTAGAACTTCTAGGTTTTGCATAGTAAAAAACCGGAAAAGTTATCGAAATGACTAATAGTTAAAAATGTAGTACTTTTTTTTAAATATAAGTAAAAATTTTAAAAAAATTATTAAATTTTTAAACTTCCAGTTCGGATATAGAGGGTTTCGCATATAAGAGGTTTCGGATATGAGAGGGTTCGGATATGGGGGGTTTCGGATATGAGTTTCGGATATGCCGGATTTCGGGTATAGAGAGTTTCGAGTATGAGAAGGTTCGGATATGGGGGGTTTCAGATATGGGAGTTTCGGATTAAGCGGATTTCGGATATTGGGAGTTTCGGATATGGGAAGTTTTCCATATCGGGGAGAAGTCTATATGTATATAAACCATCCATAAATCATCTTATATATATATCATAGAATAGCGATCGATATATATAGTCCATTCATTGATCAATTATTTTCAAACATTTACGCTTCAATATAATATAAACGTTAAAGTATGTTTCACATTTGTTGCATAGCAACCTGTTTTCTTCACAATTCTAGTAAAGAAAGTGTAATTGTAGCCAAATTTTCCAATCACATACTTATGGAAAAACCAAATAATTTTTTTGAATAATATCGGAAAACTTTGGATATGATCGGAACCAATTATATCAAAGGTTGTATATTATTTATAATTTGAAAATCAAATTGAATCAAGTTCAATTTACAAAACATGAAGCTAATTGTAACCATCTCCGAGCTGGTTCGCTTTATCATTCCAATCAAACAGATAGACTACTTTATTGACTACCTGAAAGCAATCCGGGCAGTCGAAGCCAAACGAACCGGCAAAGAGTTGAACTTGAAAGAGCAAAAACGTGTAACAATCGTCAAGTGGAGCCTTAGTCATCCTGGTCAAATGTGTCCACTATGTCTACCTGTGGCTATTTCCACCTCAAAGCTACCTGATTGCAATTCTACATGTTGATATTATCAACATTGGCGGTGCGGATACCAATCTTCAGTTGGTTCTCATTGTAATGTTCATCGGAATCTATCTGATTGGCTCCCTAGGCATGTTTTGGCTCTATCACCCGATGTTTGTCACCGTACTCTATGACGGGTTTGTCCGCTACAAGGTGCAAGGTTACTTTCTGCCACCCTATCGCTACGGTGGCCGCCATGTGGTTGACAATGTACGCCGTGTGGGAACCTTTGTTATGAACGGACTTCAGTTTTTTGTCATTTCTTTATGTAAGTGTAGACAAACAAAAAAAATTATATTAAATAAGAAACTCAAGAAAAGCTAATTTTATTCAGTCATTCCGATTAATCCGTGTTCTTCTAAAAATGTTTTGTGGAGTATCCATCAGATGGCGCCACTTTCACTTAGGCTTTCCAGCACATAGAACACTAGCTTGCGTTTGTCTGTATTATGTGTCAAGTTAGTGTGGCGCCATCTGATGAATATATTCCCAACTATACTCTATAAAACAGTTTAAAAGAACACGGATTAATCTGAATGACTAATATTTACATTTTAAAAATAAAAAACACAGATGTGGTAGCAGCCTACTTTCAATTTCACGGCTTGTACACCGTCTACACTGGATTCGCTTCCTCGCCAGTGTTGATCCGTCTTCTAACCTTAGCCTTCTTCGAATTTTGTTTCGGTCTAAACGGAATACTAAGTCTCTTCTACATCTACATTGGCGTGATCAGCGTAACCGGTGCCTCCACCTTGTTGCAAGCTGGTCTCATTCTGTTCGAACAAATGAGTGACCGGTGTCACCAGGTGGAAAAAATCAATCGATGGATCGGTTCGGCAGTTGCAATCATGCTCAACTACAATCGTCGAATCTTTGTACTGATTCTTCAACTCAAACCATTCTTCAGTCGACTCGCCTTTCTGGTTATGGCTTTTGGCTTGCCGTTTAACGCATATTACCTTGGATTGACTCTCTTTGGACACATCAATCCGGACTATGTTTGGATTGCCTATCTCGTTGTGGCACATCAATGGGTTCTTCTGGTTGGTTGTCAGTATTTTGGTGCAAAATTAAATAAGGGCTTCACCAAACCAAACCGTCCTTTGCTTCACCTGGCGGCAACCAAATCCCTGCCACCTCGCATCCGTCTTCAACTTTCTCTCTATATTCAAGCGTTTCACACCAAAAAACGCTACGGATTTAGCTATGGAACGCTGGGTGTGATCTCTATGTTTTCCTTTCTTAAGGTATCTTATGTGTTGAAAAACTGTACATGTGACAAAACTTTGATTATTAATTTTGGAAATTTTTCTTTCCATAGACAATGTTATTCTACGGTGAACTTCTCATCTATTCGTACCAGATTATTCAGAATGAGCGAAAATGAATTTAAGATTCAATAAGCCTAACCCAATTCTCTCTCACTTTCTTTTCTCTGTCACCAATAACCTAACCAGAATAACTCTTTCTCTCTCTCTCTTTCTCCAATAACCTAACCCAATTCTTTCTCACTCTCTTTTCTCTGTCACCAATAACCTAACCAGAATAACTCTCTCTCTCTCTTTTCTCTGTCACCAATAACCTAACCAGAATAACTCTCTCTCTCTCTCTCTCTCTCTCTCTTTTCTCTGTCACCAATAACCTAACCAGATTAACCCTCTCTCTCTCTCTCTTCTCTGTCACCAATAACCTAACCAGAATTAATCTCTTTCTTTCTCTACCGTAGCTTTTCTACCATCTTTATCGCTTGTTAAGAGTAGCCAAAGTTAGGTGTGTCTAATCAAAGTTCAAAATTTATTTTGCTTATGTGTGAAAACTTGAAACTAATAAACTAATAATTTAACGATTATTAAGAAGATTATGTAACAAAATTTTTTTAAAGTGTCTATTCAAATTGGTCAATATTCTTCATTAACTAGAAATAACTAGACTACATTTTTTGGGGTATAATGACTAAATAATTTATCTTTTTGTGATCAATAATCAAACTTTGGTTACATAAGCAAAAAGTTATACCGTTAAATTGTCTTTTTGGAAAACTTTAGAATATTTTTATTACTTTGCTCCAAAAATCGTGTCTGGATAATTTTTTTAAAAATATCATTGATCAATCATTTGTTTGCCTTTTAAACTTCAATAATTTTAAATGTTATTAAAAGTCTATAATTTATGTTTCACATTTGTTACATAGCAACCCTTTTTTTGTGTTTCCCCCCCCCTAATATATATATTCTAGAAGTGTTGATTAAAGTATCCATTGGTAATGGCAACCCAAATTTTATTCGATACCATTATTAGTGAACAAGAAGAGAAAAAGGGAGAAAAGAACAAAACAGTTTGTGATATTAGTAGGAACTTTGTTTAATTTCTGAAAGTTTTAAAATTTGATTTGATTAACATTAAAATTGTATCATAAATTTAAAATATCACAATGACAATATTAACCATCTCCGATGTGATTCACTTTTTGAATCCAATCAAAAAGATGGACTTTTTTGTCGACTATCTGGAGGCGATTCATGCGATCGAAGCGAAACGTCGTGGGAAGAACTTGAACTCAAAAGAGCAGAAACGTATTGCAATCGTTGTGTTGAGCCTCTTGGTAGAAGGTTTGGCTATTGCGATCAAATGTATCCATTTTGCCTACCTGTGGCTATTTCCACCTCAAGACTACCTAACCGCAATTCTACACGTAGATCCGATCAACATTGGCGGTGTTGATAACAATCTTCAACTGGTCGGTATTATGATGTTTGGCGGGGTCTACTTGTTCGGTGGTTTAGGCATGTTTTGGCTCTATCACCCGATGTTTGTCACCGTATTCTACGATGGATTTGTGTCGTACAAGGTACAGGAGTACTTTTTGCCTCCCTACCGCTATGGGGGACGTCATGTGATTGACTATCTCAAACGTGTGGGAACCATCGCCATGAATGGATTCCAGTGTTTTGTCATGATTCTTCGTAAGTTGTACCAAAACATTCCTACTAATGTAGCTTAGCTCATTTGCACTGTTAAAAATACAGTTTTGTTATAACCCAACGTATTGAGCACGTTTCTGGTTATAACTTGACAAGTCTTTGTAAATAGACATTCAATTTAAAAAAAAACAATGTAAGTTTACTAGCAGACATTTTTTTTGAAAAATCATCTTAAAAGCTTGTATTTTTAAAAACTGTAAGGGAATAACTAGATATCATCACGGATGATTTACTTTAGTTAAGAAAAAGTCCCGGATACAAAAAAAGGAATTTTTACAAAAGGGCCAGCGCTAAAGCTCCGTCTGACTCTTGTAAAAAGCAAATCCGCAGATGTCAAACTCGTGTTATCATAACTTGAAGATTATGCAAAAAATTCGAATCAAATCGAATAAGAATTTAAAAAGTTCGAAATCCGAATCAAATTGAATAAGAATTCGAAGAATTATGCACGAAATTCGAATAGAATCAGAATAAAATTTGAATTATAACACAAAAAGTTAGATTCAAATTGACAATGAATTCAAATCTCAACAGTGAAAGTTAGATTCGAATCAATAATGAATTCGAATCACAACAGCAAATGTTAGATTCGAGTAGGTTAAGTACAGTAGAAGTAGCGTAACTGTTACAGTGCAAAAATGTCGTGAAACGAAAAATTTGACTGAAAACGACGACGACGACGCCCAAACTCTATCATTAATATAGAGTAGATAGATTTATTTAAAATTTTCAAATAAAATTTTGTTTACACTGCCACACACTGTAAACAGATACAATTGTCATCTACTATCAACT
The DNA here is from genome assembly GCA_011762765.2 of Rhinocypha anisoptera. Classification (NCBI taxonomy): domain Eukaryota; kingdom Metazoa; phylum Arthropoda; class Insecta; order Odonata; family Chlorocyphidae; genus Rhinocypha; species Rhinocypha anisoptera. The sequence continues at coordinate 4,977 of WURS02081273.1, forward strand.
GCACGGCTTCTACACTGTTTACACCGGATTCGCCTCCTCCCCACTGTGGATCCGAGTTTTAGCCTTAGTCTTCTTTGAATTCTGCTTCGGTCTGAATGCAATTCTGGGTGTCTTCTACATCTACATTGGCATCATTGGCGGAACCGGTGTCTCAATGTTGATCAAGTGTGGCCTTATACTGTTCGAACAGATGAGTGACCACTGTCACCAGGTGACACAGATAAGTCGGTGGATCAGTTCAGCGGTGCGAAGCATGCTCACCTACAATCGTCGTATCATTGTCTTGATTCTACACCTCAAAACCTTCTTCAGTTCAATTGCCTTTTTGATAATGGGCTTTGGCTTGCCACTGAACGCCTACATTCTGGGCATGATTCTGTTTGAACGAATTCACCCGGAATATGTTTGGATAGCCTATCTCGTACTGGCACATCAGTGGGTTCTTTTGATTGGCTTTCAATATTTGGGCGCCAAAATCAATAGTGGCTTCACCAAACCTAACCGTCCTCTGCTTCACCTAGCGGCAACGAAAGCCTTGCCACTGCTGGGAGTGGTCTCTACGTTATCATTCCTTAAAGTAACGTATCTTACGTCAAACAAACAAACAAAAATTATTCTATCCAAAATCTTAGCGTTGAACTAAAATTATTCCTAATTTGTATATGTATTTTTGTTCCTACATAGACATTGCTAGTCTACGGAGAACTTCTCATCTATTCGTACCAGATTATTCAGAATGAAAAACAATGAATCGTCGAGAATTGCACGTCATTATGCTTTCCTGTGTTCCTACTGCTTCCATTTCATCCAAAAAGTCATTCATGTCGTATGTAGAGTATAGTTGCGCATATATTTATCAGATGGCGCCACACTAACTTGTGACACATAATGCAGAGGAACTCAAGCTTGTGTTCTATGTACTGGAAAGTTTGAGTGAGAGTGGCGCCATCTGATGGATACTCCCCGAAAACATTTTAGAAGAACTCGAATTAATCAGAATTACTAATACATAAAATAGAAGTTTAAATAAGATTTAGTAACGTACGCACATGCGCTTTTTCTTGTTCTTTAGGAAACTATTTTTGGTGTCGTATGATATTATGATACTTCTGGAGTTTTGTAAGACCACCTCCTACTGTAGATTTTAGTTGATTACATTAAATCCGGTGCGGATTGTAACAATTTGGTTTAAAAATTTAATTATTAAGGTAGAGCAAAAATAGAAATATAAATAAATAATATCACTTTGCGCTGGCAAGCCGTTCCAAAGCTTCACAAGCTTTACCCTTTCGATCATCCCGTTGAATACGTTCGGCAGCGTTTTTCACTCTCTCCCGAATCTTCTCATCGCCAAGCAACGTTTCCACTGCTTTCACCAGTTGAGAGTCGTCAAAGTTGGGCGGATCTAGTCGAAGTCCAAATTGTTTCTCCTGAACACGCTGAGCATTGTCAAGTTGATCGGCAAAGAGTGGCATCACAATCATTGGTTTTCCCGCACAAATTGCTTCCGTTGTAGTGTTATTTCCACCGTGAGTGATAACCAAATCAACCAGTGGTAGAATTGCGGTCTGTGGAAGATAGTTTTCACCCCACATATTCTCAGGCAACTTGTACTCCTCGCCACACGGTCCTTTGGAGACAATATACCAGTGTGGAGTGTCTTTCAATGCATTGGTGATCTTTTTCATTAGCCCAACATCTGCGGAACCCATTGATCCTAAAGATATATACACCAACTTGTCGCTCTCTTTCATCTTTTCGCGTAAAACCTTTGGCAACGTAAATGACTGTGAAAGACGACGATTGAAGGCGTCAATTTGGAAGAAGTTCTCTGGCAGTGGCACCAAGTCTCGATAGTCAAGCTCCTTGGGATAGGCGTAAATGTTGAGATGTGGGGATCGCATTACGAAACTTTCTCTTGTCACTGGCGAGTGATTGAAGTGAGCCAACAATCGGTTTTGCGCATTTTCCATTTTTGCCACTATCGCTTTCTCGTCCTCCTCAAACTCATGCCAATGGGTTCGATCGTTGGTTGGCAAGCCTGGCGAAAATAACCAAAAAAAATTATTGTTTGGTACACTGTTAGAAATGTTGTCTTATTATATTAGTCATTCAGATTATCCGTATTGTTTTAAAATGTTTTGTGGAGTATAGTTGGGGATATATTCATCAGATGGCGCCACAATAACTTGACACACATAATGCAGAGGATTACAAGCTCGCGTTCTATGTGCTGAAAAGCCTGAGTGAGAGTGGCGCCATCTTTTGGATACTCCCCATTTTAAAACAATACGAATTAATCTGAATGATTAATTTTTCAACATAAAGCACGTTTCTAGTTATAACTTGAAAAAGACTTTGTAATAGACTTTCAATTTAAACAATGTAAGTTTATAAGCTGACATTTTAGACAAATCAACGCTTATAAGCTAAAATTTTTTTTAATTGTAGAGTTATAACTTATAATAAGCCAACTTTTCTTGAATTGTCATCTTAAAAGATGGTATTTTTGAAATTGCAAGATAAAATTAGAAACGTGCTCAATATCAGGTTGTAACTAGACAGTATTTTAAACCGTTTAAGAAAAGTTTTACACTTACCAGAGTAGCACGGTGGCAACTCCTTCGAGTTGTAGATATCAAGTGGTTGAGCACTCCAAACCAGAACCCAAGGTAGGGGAGCGTCCAGAATAGCGGGTGGTATCAAAAAGTGATCAACCAGAATCAAATCAGGTTTCACCCTTTTCATTGCTTCTCGTATCTCGAGTTCATTGGAAATACTCTTCACAATCGACTCCTCAAGCCATTCGGTGTTATTGAAAGTGTTTCGTAGCTTTTCCAGTGAGCTAGTCGTGGATGTATACGCACCGTGCATGACACTTCTGCCACCTAGCGGGTTGGGCTAAACTAACAATTTGGCGACGCTCAGCTGTGCTACCACGCTAACTCGTATAGCTTGCATTGTGTTTGCTTGTATCATCTCACTTTTACCTTGAAAATATGAGTGCTACAAAAGCTCGACGCATTTGTTCTGTGGCTGAGTGTAATAACAAGACGTACAACAATGATAATCGTGCTAAAAAATTGAAATTTTTTCAATTTCCATCGGTTGATCGTGAGCCAATTCGATTCAAAGATTGGGTCGTTTTTTGTCAGAGGAAAGGGTTAGTAATAGTTTAAATTTTCAATATATTTTGTTATTAATATTTCACTTGGCTCGTATGTTTATTTAGGGTGGGAAATGTTCCTTGGAAACCCCCAAAGTATGCTTATGTTTGCAGCGATCACTTTCCCCAAGGTGTGAAAGGCTTTTCTCCATCGATTCGACCGAATATTAGCCAAGCGAAGCGACACCAGATCGAAGCTCGTACGGTTCGAAGAATTGAGCGCAGTTTAAAATTGGCATCAAATTCAACACCTCAAAAAAAGAATTGTGCAAATTCAGCCAATTTTGACCAACCATCATCATCATCTGTTTGTCAAAATGAACCTACTCAAATGGACATATCTTTTCAGTGTGAGGAGCCGTTTGAAGAAAATTCATTTGACCAATCATCTGCATCGATTGAGTTAACCGAGTCATCTGATTCGCAAACAATTGAGCAACTCAAAAGAAGGGTTAAAATGTTGGAACAAATGCTAACTGATGAAAGAAAAAAACATAAGGATGAGATGTGCAAAATCAAACAGACTTATGATTTTCAAATTCAAAATTTAACTGAACAAATCGAAAATCAAATGCCCAAACCCAGTTTCAAAGTGTATGATTGTATGGAAGACGAGGTCGACATGAGAGCGATTGTGGGCGTTTCTAAACTCATTTTTGAATACTATCGACGTGTAATTTGCGCTAGAAGTGGAGTGTACGAGGGTTACAAGCCTAGGGGAGGTGCTAGAGTTGAAGATCACCTGACACTTTTTTTTATGAAACTCAAGTTAGGTTTGACATACTCGGCTCTAGGTTGTTTATTCGGAATGCACCGCACTACAGCCAAGCGCATTTTCATTCATATTCTCAACTCGATTTGCCGAAGAACTGAAGATTTGATTTACTGGCTACCACGAGAGGCCATTGACCGAACGATGTTTCCAGTTTTCAAAAAAAATTACCCGGAGACACGGGTCATCGTGGATTGCACTGAGGTGAAGTGCGAGATCCCTACTCACTTACCCAAAAATGGTTGTGGACAGTATCGGGTTTTGCATTATTCTAATTACAAGTCTACCCATACCATCAAATTTATGGTTGGTATTTCACCAAATGGTGTAATCACATTTTTGTCAAAAGTTTACACCGGAAGAGCTTCAGATGGAGCGATTCTACTTGAATCGGGACTTATGAAAAAATTGGATGATGATGATGGGCTAATGGCCGACAAAGGCTTTCCCGTGACAAAGGTGTTAGAAGATGCCAACGGGCAAAATGTTCGCATTATCATGCCACCTCAAGCAAGCTCCAAACGACAACTTACTGCTGAGGAAATCGATCTTTCAGTCAAGATAGCGTCTTGTCGAATACACGTAGAAAGAATAATTCAGAGAATCAAAAATTTTGCTATCATGCGAAATCAAATTCCTGCTGAATTGATTCCTGAGTTTAACAAAATTGCTCATGTTATCTGTGGTCTAACTAACCTTGATAGACCTATTGTCAAACAAACAGAGACTCCATCAAACCAAAACGTTTCGTCTGGTAGCGGAACGATTACTATATCTTGTACATAGCTCAAATAAATAGTATTTTCAAAACAAAAATTTATTTTAAATTAAACCGAGCATTCATGTACTCATTACCGGTCCCAGCAAACAGTTCCTTAAGCAAAGCTGCATTGTCGAACTCTCGGTCTGGTTTTTTGTAGTCTGTTATGTAAACAGCATCGATTTCTTTTCCCTTAAAAAGGTCATCCTCAGTGGGCTGTCTGGGTTGATTCCACTGACATTGTTGATCAGTGCGAGATGTGAATTCAACATTGTTGATAAAAAAATAAAGAGCAGCCGTGTGCTTACAGGTGGCTTTCACACCAGCTTTGCACTCACAAAAGCCAGAAATTATTATTCTGGTTTGAGTATTGATCTATTTTTACGAATAATTAGTTATTAGTAATTAGAAATATTATAAATTCATAATTATATTCAATTACATGTAGATCAATTTTGTATTTTTTGGATCGAGTAATCGATGCAATGCACACAGCCGAAATGACACTGATGTCAGATCC
>WURS02081284.1:0-10194 GCA_011762765.2 Rhinocypha anisoptera
CTCTTTCCCGCCCCTCTCCTCACCCCCTCCCCCCCTCCCCCCCCCCCCCCCTCTATATTCAGTGAATCTACCCTGCAGCATGCCCCTCCCACCCCCTAGTGCATGCAGTCTACAGTACTGATTGGGTGCCAGTTCTCATTTGTGCCCTGTTAATGAACAACAGCCCATCTGACAACAGATACTTTGTTGTTGATGGATACTGGAGTTTGTTTTAATAATTGTAATGCATTTGGTCTTAACCCCACCCCCTTCACCACTCCTGACCTCACCACACTTCCCCGGATGTTTGGTACATATGTTGCTACTTAAAATTTCTGATCAGATGATATAGAGACATTGAACCAATCAAAATATTTTTTAACAGTAGAAAATTGTCAGCTCCTTGTATTATGTTTTGTATTCCCCCACATCACGCTCTAAACCACACAATTAGTTTGATAGTGAGGTAGTGAATTTAAATTCAGCTGCAAATGAAGTGCATGATGGAAGAAACAGTACTACTTGTGTTTTAGGCCAGTTATACAGTGGTCTGTGTGTAGTGTGCTATTAGTGGTATTTTGTATAAGTAAAACATTGCTTTTACTCAGTCCATTATATATATTTGTGTCCTGCTGAAAATGTTTAATTTTAGAATTTGAGATATCCCCCTTTCTTAATATTAAATATAAACACAATGAAGATTCTTAAGTGAACAAAGCGAAGACACTTGTAGAATAAGTATTGCAGATTCAGGCTTGATATAGTGGAAGGAACACACATTGAAAGAAGATATTTTCACTTTTCCACAGGATAAACACTTTATTCCAATGCACCTTTTGACTGACTAAGATCATCAGGTACAGGACAAAAACCAAAGGCAACACAGTATATATGGAATATCATGCGATAGGGTAGACAAGGAGGAAGGAAAACAGTGAAGTGTGTGGGATGTGCCAGTGTAAGGGAAGGGAAAATATATGGTGCAGGCGGGGTCTCAGTGGAGGTTAAGGGAGGGCACTGAAGGAGAGGGGATAAAGGAAAGGAAGGAAAGAAAGAGGGGGGTGGGGACCAGAGGTTAAACAGCAAATGGAGAGGGTGGTATGTCACCACAAGGATGGATGGGGAAGGGAGGGTGTGGGAAAGATATGGGAGGGTAAAATTAGGCATTCATTATCATTTGTGGAAGTTGGAAGACCCAATGTGCAACAAAGTGAGATGCTTCCATTAGATTTCCATGTTTCCTAGCAACATCCCGTTGAAGATTTTGCTCTTTTTTTGGGTAGACTCACAAAGCTACTACTAAATTTTTTAATATCAGTCATTGTCACAGGCCATAAATAAGATATAATGGACAGAATGTGTGCTTATATTCAGACTAAATTCCATTTCAAGGCACAAGTTAAAAACATTCCCTTTTTACGTTAGTTTTGCAATAATGATTTTTTTCTCTTTTTATAGATGCTTCCAGGTCATACAAACCTGAGACAATGGAATTTCTAGTATTAATATGTCTATAAATTATTAAAACTTTATGTAGATATTTTGTGCTATGTGGGATATTCCTGGGCTACACAGGCGTATTTATTTGTGTATTACACTTGTGATTTTTCTAACCGAATGTAAAGATAATAATAAATATTTAGGCCCTAAATTATGACAATTATCTTCCTCCATCTAGATGGAAACTAAGTGGTCAATAGAGCTTAAAATCCTTGCCACTCAATTTTTTCATAACTCACCATTCCTTCTGGTTACTACTTCACCATTTTGGAGGTTATTTCTTACCTCTCAGGTATTCTATTATAACCGCGTTTATTAAGTTGGAACTCAGTCAAATTAATCTTTTACATACCTTTGGTGCCATGTAACTGAGTCCCGAAGCAACCAACACAGAAGTGGGTAGTCCTTGTGCAAAAATGCATGATAGAAGACATTCTCCATCCTCATCCACAGGTGGTCCACAGCCAGTTCCGTCCAAAATTAGGATAACTGTATCGGCAGATTTAAGTGTGTCCAAGATACCAAAAAGATCCTCTGATGGTGTCACGAATGAGAATCGCTGTTTAAAACGAGGGACACTAAAAATAGGGTGAATGACTGGATAAATCATATACATAATAGTAAAAAGTATGATACAAGTAAACGATATTAAAATATATATTAACTCAACCGCTATTAAAACTTTAAGGTTTGGAGCTTGAGTTTGAAGTACCGAGGTTATAACATAGGGCTACCGAAGCTTATCCTATCCTAAGCTTCGGTACGTTAAAGCGTAAATTTGATTACTAAATACAGATATCAAGAGAACTTTCATCCTAAATACTACAATATTTACCATATATGAGCAAGCCCTTCGTCGCTCAGCGTTAGATCGGTCGACCCTTCTGCCTTTAGTATTGCTTTACGAACAGAATCGACATCAGCAATATTCGAAAGTGGCACTAACGCCACAAGGAATGGAGGACTAAATGCACTACCAAGTGACCTCTTGCGATTAAACGATTCTGCCCGTTTCATAGCCCTTAGTTGCACAGCTTGGTTTCGCCTTTCGTTTCGCTTTAGTTCTCGACGGGCACGAGCTGTCAACGCCTTAACTGAAACTCTCCCTGTAATATACATGGAAATAAATGATTACCTATACAAGTTAGACAGCGACTACAACTTTAATATTAAACAGCTTACCTTTCGCAGCACTGTCAATAGCCCCCTTACTTCTATGACGGCCATGTTTATGAACTTTATTGGGCTGCTTGAATTCTCCAGGCCGATGCCTTACTTGGGCTGAATCTGCTCCCATTGTTGCACCAAAAACTAACTGTTGATTTAAATAATGAATTAATCAAACGACGTGCGCAAATCCACCTCGTGGTCAACTCGGCATGCCTCTTTCCAACCTACGGTCGACACCAGAGAAAACAAAATAGCTACGATATTCGAAAAGCCTAATACGCATGCGCGTGATTGTCCATAGCGGAAGTATTTAAATTTATATTAAAGTTTCGCTGTGATGGAAATTAAAGGTAATGCTCCTTATGTAGCCTATAAAACTTATCGCTTTCCACTATAGCTTTATAATATTCACACTGATCTCGAAAATTTTATCTTACCATGTGTGTTAAACACTAGCAAAGACCTACGAGATAACTGACCACCTTTGATTGACTAGTTCACTGACTGATTGATCGCAATGAATAGGGAAGCATTGAAAGCCTTTCTGTAACCTTTTACTGTAGCACATGGTGAATAATTTCACATTTCATTAGTAGCGATAAGTGAAAATTTCATGAGAGTTCTGAGTTTATCACGTTCCCATCTAAAAATTACATTATATTTAAATCGACCAGAATGTGAGTTAAGTTTACCATCAAATGATTATAGTGAAAGAAGATGAAGCACTTTTTCACACATATTCTTTCATTGTGTGTTCCTTCCACTACATAAAGCCTAAATCTGTAATACTTAGTCAAATGATTAGTTATTCTGGCCGACGGGTTCAAACCACAGTCTAAAATAGTTTAGACTGTGGTTCAAACCACCTGGGAACAATTTTCCAAAACGATTCGAATGATTTTCACATTTGGTTTCCACTTCATAAGAAACAATGACTGTAAAAAAATACGCATGTAATAGAATTTGACAAACGCATTTCATGCATAAAATGTTGGTACTTATTTCTTTATGTTTAAGAAGTGTTTAATGCCATTATAAAATTTAATGTAGGTTTGGATTTTCGAAGCATTTATACCAATTTGTTATTTCAAAATAAATTCCATTTTATTTTTTTAAAACTTTAATACAATAAAACCTTGTCGAATATCTTTCTGTGCCTGATATCCTTCAAGGCATTCTCTTGGATGCAAAACAACCTTAATTTTCAGTGCATATATGTATTGTACTGAAATAGTTAACAGTTGTTGAAAAAAACAGCTTTAAAATACTTTTATTAAAAATTAGTAGCAAAAAAACAATGTTATTCTAAAGTTTTATCGCGAAAATTGGGAAAGTCCAATTGCAAAAATCAATTGATTTTATTCATTGTTTAATCAGTCTTTATATGTTAAAAACTGTTTGTAGAACCCTCCAAATTAAAAATAGTCACATGGACAAGAGGTTAAAGTTTATGTTTGGCCTCTATCGGGAAAAACAATTACGATTTCGGAAAAACTTACCAGGCTCAACTTCTGCAATTTTTTTTAGTATAGCAAAACTCACAGTGATTACGTAGTTTCATCAAATTTCAATGACAATGCAAAGTTATTAATATTTTAAGAAAACTTTTATTTTTTACAATAACTTTTTAACGTTTTAATTTATTTTTTTTAATGTCGCATTTTTTATGGACTTTTATTACGCAAAAAAATTACTAGGCAACCCCAATCCCCTGCGAGTCGTAGTTTTTTCATGACTTGGAAAAACCGAATTTCCTTCCTAAGTGCTTAGATAAATAAATATTTGGTAATAAATAATGATTTAATAACACACGACAAAATAAAAATATCATGGTTATTCGGTATCTAGCCACGGCTAAGCCACAGTCAAAATTTTAGTAGTTTTGGCTGAACGTTGGATATGGAAAAAATGGGAGAAGATTATTTCAGGAATGGGTCAAACGAGAGAAATTTTCACTTGCCCGAAGTGATACTATTAAAGGGGGAGAAAGAGGGAGCGTTTGCTTTGCCCGTTAGTTTGAAGAAGATCAGTCTATTTGGCAGTTTCATTCGAGAAAGATATTCGACATGAAGTTCCCAGAATGGAGGTAATTTCAAATTTTATATTATTTTCTACCCCTTGTGATGGCTTTCAAAGCATGCATGGAAAGCACTGTTTATTCTGTCTTGGATTATATTTTAATAAGATTGTTAAATACCTTTCTTATTAAGATTTTCTTAACGGCCAGTTTATACGACGCAATTACTTCCGCAAGTCCATTCAACATGGATACTTAAAAAGAACGTTTGCACGAGATCAGAACGGGCTATTTTCCATGCAAGCGTTCTCTGAAGTTTTCACGTTTACATGAGGGATTTTTGGACATACATATGTTCAGACAACCCGCGCAAGTTATACTTGCATCGTGTAATCAGGACTTGACAAGCGGGCGTGTGCAATCCGGACCCCCGTTTCATTTAATCTGATTGCTTGCGGATTCACCTGAGCCCGCCTTTAGCATCCGCCTGTTTCAACAAAGCACCTAGGGTTGGAAAATCCCTCTGTTGTCTCACCGATTATTACGCTGTATTATAGAGAACTATTGGAGGGCGGTATTCCTGCACTCGCCAACTTCCTCTGTAGTTTCACAACTGCAGAAATACTCTATGAAATTCGGATTTTATGCAACCAAAGGTCGTGTTCAATATTGTCTGTTATTCTCCGTTATCACATAAGTTTCACAGGTATTGTTTATAGGTAAGGGGAGATTGTTTACAGTGCATCTTTCGGTTATATATTACAAAGAACTTGGGAGAAGCACACTGTTTTGCTAAGACATGCACTTACCTCGTATATTTAGGAGAGTGAAATACATGGTCGTTTTTCATCATCATCTTCTAAAGGCAGAGCTTAGTCTTTGCAGCTATATGTCTCTCTCCATAGCTCTTCTTTTCAAATCCAATCGTAGTTTTTCATTATTTTAAATTTTACAACAGCATCAGCAGTGCGTGTGTGGAATTTTGTTTTAATTCATGAATATAACTTAAGAATGCATTGCTCTCCGACAGACAATCGCAAACTTTGCTTAGTTTCTCCATAGTAAGTAGTATCGCGCAAACAGAAAGAGAACCTTTTGAATACTCTTAGAAAGCATCAATGTTAGACATGTGTTTTGTCCAGAAGGAACGGAATCAGTTGCACCACACAAAGTGACTACTGAATTTAGAATGTGACTGTACTTGTTGTAAAATTAGATGCGTTTCCCTCACATTTCAGCGATTTTGTTTATGATTTTGCAGTGCGGGTGTGTTTTCAATGGTTCTACATTACTGCTCAAGTTACTGTTTACATTATCTCCTAAAGTGGAAAATTAGATTTTATAATTTACCGTAGACAGGGTGCTGAGTGTTTTCGTAATATTTTTTAGGTAGATTATTTTATTATTATTTATTCTCCATATCACGCCAGAAAATATTACTGCTGTGAAAAATAAAAACTTGTTTGTTGACAGGTTTAGCGTGTTTCTTAATAATTAAAATATTCTTAGTTTCAAAAGGGATGATGGAGATAGAGCCTGAGAATTATATTATGACGAAGATCATTAAACCTGATCCATACGCAATGAATAACTCGCAATTTTTCTGTTTTAAATATTACTAAAAGTTTAGAGCGCAGCTTCCTAAACATTAATGTACCCAATATCGTGCAGAATTATTGTCGGAATTTTGAAATTCTTTATTTACCAAAAGCCTGGTATGGAAAATCATTTCCATAATTATTTTGCTCCTGCTTCCTCCGAAAAATTAGCATGGAAGTAACTTCAGGTAGTCAATTAGTTTGTCAATCCTCAGCTTACTTTCAAGTCTAAAGTCGCCAATTTGATTGCATATTTACATCGTTCTTAGTCTGTTATGAAGTGGGCTTTGGAAATTAAAATAGCCTTTCGAAATATTAAAGCATACTGCAGGAGGAACACTTATATGAGGAAAATTATGCTTTGGGAGAATGGAGGGCCATGGAATGGGGTGAAATTACTTTTATCGAGCTAACCCATTTACCGCATCATATAATTTTTTCGCAATTCTCAAGGAAGCCGTTTTGCACAAAATTCATGTACATAAACTTCAATCTTTCATGTAAAATGTTGGTTGCCTATGAAATCCAAGAAATGGTAGAGGTAACGAACCTAAGAGGAAAGCTTGGAATTTCTAATTAAAAAACCAGACTTAACAACAAAGATGTTGATTTTGGTATCCGTATTTCTTAATGCCAAATTCTAATATAGTTCAACCGCTACATGATAAATAATAGAAAACAAGTCGACATTAATACAAAAAAGGACAAGCACAAATTGTGGTGAGGAAGTTGGATACCCACCGATTATAAAGAGAAAAAAATTCCCTCAGCCGGAATTCGAACCCATACCTTTCGATTGATGGTCGAAATCTGTGTGTAAGTAAAATTTATAAGTGCATTTATTTTTATTAATTAATTAAAAACAAATCAAAGAAGCTTTCCAAGGCGTGTAATAACATTCGATCTTGAGATTGCGGTATTACTTCGTCGGAATTGTATAAAACAATTTCTAAGGAGACCAAATATCGAGTTTATATATATATATACATACACATACACGCTGATCGTCCAAGTCAGAGAAGACGCAGGTTCAAATCATTCCAGTACACTGGGATGCATACGTTCTCCGGTTATTTTGTACAATGTATGGTTGATGTGTAGTCTTGCGACACTGCTCTTTAATACCACAAATGTTTACACTATATCTCAATTAGATTAAAGCTAGAAGTGTTTCAAAAACTTTTTCTGGAATGGAGTTCCTCCCCAAGAACTTTGCGAGAATCTCTTACGTGCGTCACTTTAAACAATAAAAGGGAGAATTTCATCGCAGAAGAACGAATGGTCGTGAAATTAACTGTTCAAAAGTTTAACGAAAATACAATAAAAACCGACATACCATTTCGAGCTGTCTTAGAGGAGGTCGTAATTCGCTCTCAGACGTCTTATATCAGTCTTTAATGTCCGAGTTTTTCTTTTGATAATCAGATAAAGGTATAATGATTTCTGCCGTATCCATTTCCTTATCACTACCCAGGTTGATTATAACGACAATAAGAGGCATAACCAAGAAATGTAATGTGGCCTGCCCTAATTCATTATAAAAGGGAATATAAATTGTTAAACGATTAGAAAGTGGTCTTCATTTTAGCCTACCTGCACGGAGATGTCCTCAATACACGACGGGGTCACACAATAGGTGTGACGTCAATGGCTAGTCGCAGTGTGTGGGAACACTTTCTTTTCCGACTGAGCAAAATGCATGTGTCAAGCCTACACGTTGTCCATACCTAGGCCTAACGGGATCACTGCTCTGTCGATAAAACCGGAACCATCGAGGTCGTGAATATGAGCAGAAGGGAACAATTAACTTTCTTTTAGCGACGCTTTTAACTTCAAATTCTGGAAGCCTTACAGGTGGCCGGTCGGGTTACCCTCAAGCGAAAGCGCTAGCAGGCTGAGCCAAAGGTCGCGGACTAGAGTCCCTCCTAGGGCATGGGTGTTATGTTTGTCCACTAGGGTTTATTATAAGATTTGGAAAGGTGTTATAGTACCGGAGCCGTCGACGCCCCTTATAAAGAATACTACTATAATAATATACTATATATACTAATAATATACTACAAACTAATAATTACATAATAATACTACAAACTTTGTGCTTTGTTTTGACTGTGCTACTACTGCGTGACAGGTACAAAGTGGTCAGGCTGTCCCGGATTAGTTTCTAAATTTATCAATAATCGGACTATAACTTTCATTAATTGGGGGTCGTTAACATGCAAGTTACGAACATTTACAGAATGATCGTCATATCGGGAGTATTGGTCACAATACCGACTTTACGGAATTAAATACATAGGCTATGTGAAATTAATGTTTTTGGACTTTAATTCGTTGAAGTCACAAGAAAGGAAGAACAACGTACCAACGCACACCATCAGGTGATAATACGAGTACCGAATCATGGTGAGACGTGTCATACGCACATTAAAGCCAGTGGAAATTAGTCCGCAGTCAATGGGTGAAAAAAAGGCTCATTTACGACGTTAATTGGCAACCGGATGAGAGCCGTCCTTAATTGTAGGCAGTGATAAATTGAGCATGGCTATAATCTTTTAAACATCGAAAAAGTGTGCGTTAACAAATGGTGGTGGTCCAAAATGGACTAAAACATGTTTTTCGCTTCTGCAAGCTACAATCTCGTTTTTAGATAGATAAGTCCCAATATATTTTTTAAAGATATTAATACGACCTTTGACCTTTTGAGTCGTAGTTCGGTTAATTTGGTCATAAGTTTATACAAAAATGCCGAAAAACCATCAAAAATAGCTTTTTTTTGCAATGTTAATAATTATAGCAAAAAACTTTTTAAATATCATTATTAATTTAAAAGAAAGCATTTTTAATTCCAAATCAAATGAATACTTGCAAGACTGTATAAATTAAATTGTTGCTGAGATACTTGAATTTGTTTATCCCAAAGCCCTCAATGTTTATTGCTCTAACTTTATTTTGCATGAACATTCAAACTCTTTTAAAGACACATTCTCTTATTTAATACTAATATTTTAATAGAACCCAATAATAAAATTAATATTTAACCCTTCGTTTATTGGTTTAAAAAAGGGGCACCTTTTTCTTTATAAACAAATAAAGCTGCAGCGCCCCATATTTACTGTATGAGTTTTTAGTGAGAAATATCAATAGATGGATTCAATATAAAGATTTTTTAAAAAAGAAAAATGTTCTACAACCAATAGGGGGATTCAAGTTAGCAATTTTTTAATAACAGCTTCATTGTTTATAACAATTAAGAAATGATTTTCACGTTATTCAACTGTCAAATACTTATATTTTTAAATTTGATATTTAAAAATAAAAAATGGACGTCATTGAAAAAAATATTGTATAAAATCATTGGTACTCCCGGGCAACACGAGAAAAGTAGTGATGATCGGTTAGCAGCTCGTGGACTGATGCACCGAGTCAACAATTGAATATGCGAGTTGATACTGGTGAAGCATGGAAAAATAGCTAATTTACAAATATTTCTCCGTGAACTACATTTGTTTTATTCATGTTCATCTGTGGATCATTTCCGGTAGATTCAAAAAATTGATATCAGAACAACTGCCTTAAGTTAAACAACCCCCTTTCCTTAGGCATTTAGGTTTAAAAAAATGATCATCTTTCTCCTAAATTTTAGAAATGTGAAAATACAAAAGATATTAAAATTAAGAGGTAAATATAGAGAAACATCATCAGGTGGTAGCTATTCAAAATTCAATTTGTCAGTGACATACCAGTAAGAGATCGATGTGACCGGCACATAGGCTAAAACTGATACAGACATCAACTTATCCACAGTGATTTTTCTTGATAACATTCTCTGGGGGAAAAACAATGTTTTATGTATCCATGTTAGGAATAAATATACTTTGTACTTTTCCACAGATTTTATTTTTCTTTACGACACGTTTCGCCGTCACT
>WURS02081294.1:0-10194 GCA_011762765.2 Rhinocypha anisoptera
CACTACAGCATTCCAGTCACCCATCACAACCAAATGTTTCCCTCCAGGAATCTTGTCGATCATTTCTTCCAGCTGCTAATACACCTCATCTACTTCTTCCTCCTGATGGCCACCCGTTGGCATATATACCTGAATTAAAAAGTTAGTTGGATCCGCTTTTACTTCTACCATGATTATTCTATCACTAACCTATTCAATGCTAACTACCCTCCTTCCTAATTTCTCCCTCAGAATTATTGCTACCCCACGATGACTTTCCTCCCCCCGCTATAAATTACTCTAAAGCTAACACTCCAGTAATCTCCTGTATCCCTCCATCGTACTTCACTCAACCCGATTACATCTATTCCTACTTCCTTCATCTCGACTTTTACGTTCTCTAACTTTCCTGAGCTTAACATTGTCCTCACATTCCACGTCCCTACCGAAATTATTCAGGCCCTCCTCGTTGTCTTCTCTGGAGTGGAGTAGTTGGTGTCGTAAGGATTTCGTGAGAGGACGACCGCTCGAGCCTTGCCTCCCCCGCTCCCAGGCACATCACCCGCCCCAGTGGGATGAGTCCCGTAGTTGCCAGGATTCATTTTCTTTATTTGACCTATCATGACCTTGGCAATATATAATTAAGGTGGCCTTTCCGATTCCTTCCTCAATAGTGTTTTTAACGTGACACTATCACTTAAATGGACGACCTACTAATGATCCGACACCTTGCAGCCGCCTCACCTAGGAGCGAAGGCTGCGTGGACAACCTTTCGTCTGGCTCTTACCCTTCGTCCCATGGGTGACTCTACCAAGAGCAATATAATTTCTTCCGCCAGTGAAGCTCTAATAGTCATTGGAACACACAAGCCCTTCCTCCACATCAAGGTCGTAGTCCATGGGGAGTTTTTTATATCGAAATGAAAAGAAAAAATTCCCTATTTAACGAAATTGTTCAAGACATTTCCAACACAATGTGGAAATCCATAAACCCAGTATGAATCTTTCATTAAAAAAATTTGAATGTATTTGGAAGCTAATGACTTAGAGGAGTTTCACTCTTAATGCGAGCAGTTACCGTTACCACACTTAAATAATCATGCAGATTCTACTAGGTATTTATCAAATACTATTCCTTTTGTACGCATAATAGGTGTTCAGACTCATATACTCTCGTTAAGCGAATATCTCATTAAAAGTAACATTATTATATCCTAATTAATTGATGCACTTCCCTATGAATTTTCCGATAAATAAAACCTTATAGGTTATATATTCTTAGCTATTTCTTATGATCTCAATCTTCATGATTGCAAAGACATGCGATCATAAAATTCTAGTAAAATTGGTAGTTTTTTAAGTAAATGTTGTTCATTAAATATTTACTGAAAGCTTAAAAAAATTTGCTTAAACACTATAAGGTTCCTAATATTATACGATAATATTCTCCCGAGTTTTTATTTCACTGTTTTAGTTGGCATTCAGGTGTGTAGAATAATAACAAAATAGTAATAAATATATAATACATTTTAATTAAAAGCTTTTAGGGACGTAATTTATAATTAAGCAGAGGATTTAGTTATTTTTAAATCGCTCTAATTTCTTTTAGATGCATAATTAATTGTAAATAATTGTCTTATGTTCTTTCTAATTTTGTGTATATTTCACCACACCACGTTCCAAATTTAAATTGCGAAAAGTAAATTGGGCTAATTAAATTAACGACAGGCAGTTTTTAACGAACAATATTAATTAAACCTCTTTTGAAGAATATTGACGAAAAAATACGAAATTAATTATACGGTGAGGTTTTTATACAAATATTTTACCTTCTACAAAAATAGTTTTTGTTAATAACTTCAGACGGTGATACTTGACCTTTTCAGTACATTTATATGAAGTGAAAGAATTTTTAAGAGAAATTTATCTTTTTACAAGCTATGGTATACTAAATTATGAATTACAAAATTAAAATTGAGAGACGACTTAATTTTTCTGAATACCAATTTCCTTTCGGATTATTTAATAAGTATGTTGCAGTCATTACTTCAGAACCAGTATTTCTTGATTTGAATGGATGTGTATGTATGTATGTGTGTGTATACATATATTTTTTTTCTGACCTTTAATTTTCTCTGGTCATGACATTCAGTAATAGGTAAGGTAATATTTCGGTCAGTTCGTTGTTTTTCTTACTCTAGCTTTAGAATAATACAAATAGGACACAAAGCTCAATGCAAAATTGAACGATGAGTTACGATAATTCATAATGACTCCTATATGTAGAGAAACGTGTGTCATTTTATTTCAAGCATATAAAACTAAAAAAATGCATATGTTACCTTTCTCTAGGAAAATCGATCAATGAGCACCGTAAGGATTCTCCCAACTTATAAGCTGAAGGGGAAATGTTTTCTTGAACTACTTCATTGTTTAAACAGTGATTTAAATACTTGTGAGTATTCAAGTTAACAACCACTAATCTAATATTACAAAAATTACTATAGCCATCAAAGATTCAATAAATAACTATTGCCTTATTTATAACCATGAACTATAAATATAAAAATTAACATAGTTTGCACTAAATAAAAAATTAGTTCTGTGCCTTGTTTAAGCATAAACTTTTGATGACCGATATCTGCAATAATGGAAAGAATATCCGAGTAAGTTCTTCACTGCCGTATAATGTTTTAGCCGCAGATGTTTTTGACTCAGAGCAGGCGATTATCATCCGCAGGCGCAAAACTGGCGTGGCAGATTATATAAAGAATCTCAAAAAAGTAAAATAAGTTATTTGAAGTTTAAAAAGACAACGTTTCAGTAGCATCAAGTAAAATAATCAACCCTTCACATCGGATATGTATGAGAAGGATTGTTTTCCATAATTTCATTCTTGTCAAATAATTTTATTTTTTAAGGAAATGAAAGACAAGAATTTTTCAGATGTTTCACCTCTCACTGACGTTACATTCTTTGGTGTTTCATTTTATCCGGCGGTCCCATACCTGCATGTTATTGCTTTCCGTTTTTAATAATTTAAATAATCCCCAAGTCCTATGCAGCTGCTCAAATGCCCTGAGTACTCGCAAACGTTTTGATACAAAATTTTCCCATTTCACGAAAATAAAAAAATCTAGAGATTTTGGGGACTTTGATGTTCAGTTACTGACAAAATAAATGTAGCAGCTGAATCTAGTCAGAAAGAGACTTTGAATTTTTTAAATCCCGTTTTCCACGCTCGATATGAAGGAATAATTCGTATAATAAAATAAATTTGTGATAAATAATACCTAAATCCAAAATCAGGGCAATGTATGAAGTAAAGTTATCGATGAACAAGAAGGTCTTTTGTAGTTTTTCACGATAACTATTATCAGCTGTCGGTATTGAATGTCCTGAATTTCGGCTCACCAGAGGCCCAGTAAAATGAGAGACCCGGCCGAATTCTACAAAGCACTGTGTGTATTGTTTCAAGTATGGTGACCACTAATATTAGGCTCTTCAGAAAGGGAAGAAAGGCACTAGAGAGTACTTATAAAGGTACTAGAGGGATGCAAATAGAAGGATATAAAGAATATGGAAGTGAAAGGGGACTCGTTCATTTTTTTAATCATTATTTTACAACCACACGAAACCCTCCGTGTGGTTGTTAAATATTCTGGCTCACCCATTGAGGTGTTCTTGCAGTGATGCTCGTATCCTCCTAATAAGCTTGTAGTCTAGTCAATGGGTGAAAAAAGGCTCATTTATAACGTTAATTTTTAACCGGATGAGAGGAGTCCTAAGTTGTAAGTGGTGATAAATTGAGCATGTCTATATACTTTCAGACATCGAATAAGTGTGCGTTAACAAATGGTGGTGGTCCAAAGCTGGCTAAACATTTTTTTCGCTTCTGCGAGCTACAGTATTGTTTTTAGATAGATAAGTCCCCACACCCTTATTAAAGATATTAATAAGACCCACCATTTTGTTAACAGTGTTCGATTATTTTGGCTGGTAAATTTATGCAAAAATGCCGAGGAAACATAAAAATGTCTGTATTTTGTAATGTTAATAATTTTTGCAAAAACTTTTTAATATTATCATTACTTAAAAATAGAGTATATTTAATTCAAAATCAATTGAATATTTGTAATCCTGTATCAATTAATTTGTTGCTAAGATAGTTTTGTTTATCCCAAAGCTTATTGCTTTATTTTTGTTTATTGCTTTACATTTTTTGCGTGAACTTTCCAACTCTTTTAAAAATGTATTCGCTTATTTAAGGCTTATCTTTTAATTGAAGCCAATTAAAAAATTAATATTTAACCCTTCGTTTATGGATTAAAAGAGGGACACCTTATTCTTTATAAATAATTAGAGCTGCAGCGCCCCCTATTAACTGTAAGAGTTTTTAACTGAAAAATATCAATAGATGGATTCATTACAAAGATTTTTTAAAAAAAGAAGAATGTTCCACGACCAATAGGATTCGAGTTAGCAATTTTTTATTTGTAATAACAGCTTCATTGTTTACAACAATTAAGAAATTATTTTCATCTTATTCCATACTTCTACCAGTCAAATACTTATATTTTAAAAAATGTGTATTTATAAATAAAAAATAGTCGTTATTGCTAAAAATATTGTGTAAAACCATCGGTACTCCCGGGAGAAACGAGGAAAGTAGTGTGTTTAGCATCTCGCGGACTGAAGCACCGAGTCAACAATTGATAACGCGAGTTACAGTTGATACTGGCGGATCGCGGAAAAATAGATAATACTTATAATTTAGATAAATTTCACCCATTGAATGGACTATTGGTGG
This sequence comes from Rhinocypha anisoptera, assembly GCA_011762765.2. NCBI lineage: Eukaryota > Metazoa > Arthropoda > Insecta > Odonata > Chlorocyphidae > Rhinocypha > Rhinocypha anisoptera. Next base: position 4,790 of record WURS02081294.1, read on the forward strand.
AAATATTAGCGCGTTCGAGCTACTTTTGAAAGAAAAAGGACAATATTCTCTAGGTAGACTAATAGTATTTTAAGATACTTCAGTTTTATGATGGATGAAAATCGCAAAATATACGTTTAGTAACATAGAAGCCATCTATACATAACTCTATATTAGATATTTATGTCACACATCGAACGGCAGAGAAAGGGCTGGCATACCTGAAGCCTATGTCGATGATTGCATGGAATTACTGGTCGCAGTGGTACACAGTTCACTTTCTATAAAGGTATGGTAAAAGTTTTATTGAAGTAGCTAGGCGATTTATAAAAAACATTAAGTATTCATTGTTATTTTATTAATTTTTACAATTACTACATTTATAGGGAGACAGAATAACATATTTAAATCGACTATATTTAATTTAAACAGCGGGGTCACTTAAGATATTAATAAGTAGAATGAGTTCAGGTAAACTAGTAATAATGAAATTGAGATGGTTTTTAGAAGAGTTGTTTAAAAAACATATAAGTAGCCCATTTCTAACGGTGTTAGATATGTTTTCGAAAAGCAGTAGTGGGCATAATTTTGCGGAGTACAGCGCCAATGAGAGTGAAAAACAAAGTAAGGTACAATGAAAGATTTACAACAGTAAACCCTGTAAATAAATCAGTAGACATCAAAGTGGTACAAATTTCCATGCCCACAGAGGCAAATATTACTTTGATAACAATGGTATATGACATGAGTTTATTTCTTAGTTGTTAAATATAGTCTCAGAGGTAGTTTGCAATATGTATTGTAGAATTAAACACGTATAATGTAAAATAAGTAAATTTAATTATTCACACAGGTATTAGCTAATTAATCGAATATCATTATTATAAAAAAACGGTCGAATAAAGGATGGGAATGTCTGACGGTGAAATACTGAATGCGCAAAAGATGTTTAAGGCGGAAACGAAGAATCACGAATGAATTATTTAACGTGATTGAAGAGAGGATAAATTATCATAAATGAATGACTCATAAGGAGTCATAAGTATCCTGTGCCATTGCGAGTATTTGGATATTTTATTATTTTTTTCAGCTGAACAGTTCTTGAAATCCGAGAATGAAGTAAATTCATTCTTTACACATTTGACATTTATTTTGATCTGAATAGCTGAGTAATAACTTTTTTATATTTTTTTATTCGTATTCGTGAATCCTTATTTTTTAAATTCTTTCAGTTTCGTCGTCTGTGAAAGTTCTTAAGCATCTCTCTGACCTCACTCTCTTAAAAATTTATATATGAAAGCATTTTACTCTTGCAATGTAAATGAGGGCAAAAGTAATTCTTTCAGTTACGTAGGCAACCATTCAAGTTAGCTTTATGATGTTTATTTAGCTAACCGGTATAATTATCTTTCTTCTAAATAAATAGCAAAATTATATCGCTCACCATGCTCGTGTTATTTCTTAATTATTACCCTGTTACCATTTCCTACTTGGTGGGGCAGTTGAAATACTGAACTAAAATTTCAGATGTACCACTGGATCAGTTATGAGAAGAGATATGGATACTATTCCTAGGCTTTTGTTCTTCTTATGTACCACGAATTCATTGCACACATTGTTTCATATTATTATTTTAAGGTTAACCAGCAAAGTTCAATTAAATTTCTTAGCTGGAAAATGCTTTTTTGAATTCTTTTCCAAAAGTTGTGCACCTGGGGTGTTATTATCCTTATCAGATATATCTATAGTAAAAATTTGTCCTCTGAATATACGGATTCTGTAGTATATTTTGCAATTGAAACATTATTATATTCTCTGGAATTAAAAAAATTATCTTTTACATGAGAGAAAAATGATCAAAGTATAACTTTCACTGCACAAACCCAGTAAAGTATTATTTATTTTAGGAAGTATTATTATGTAAGAATTATTTGTTTCAATATAAACTTGTCGCTTTAGAATAAAGAGATTGTCTTCATCGTTTTGTCTTTGAGTTATTGTTTTGAAGTATTCGAATGATACATATCGTGAGGTCAAACATTACTTTTTGGAAATTAAGAGGTTGTTTTCGTTTACTTTGATAAGTTTCACCATCAAAGCCATGTGAAGGGAAGTGTAGAAAAGGAGGAAGCTTTGAGGAGTCTATACCATTACTTTAGACGAGTAAATATCCTTCTCCTCCTAGGCATTCCCATTTGTCTCCTCTCACAACTCTGACACTCTTTCCGCAGTAGATAATCCCCATCCGAGCTCGCCTGCCACGTCCTCACTTGGCATTTCCTCTCGTCACCTATCCTTCTCAAGCCCCACCCTCTCAGCCTTTCCCGTCACCATATCCGAATCTGTCAGTTCCCCCTGTCACATTTTCGTCTCCTCTCTTCTCCTCCGGATCTTTCCGTCGACGCGCTCACACGCCTCCCACATTGGTATATCGTTTCATACCTCGTGTTCACGCTATAATACACAATCACCGTAATCCTGTAGTTATCCCCATTCCATCCTCTCTGGCGACAAGGAACATGGTCCATTCAATCGTCCCCGACGCTTTTGTGAATTGCATTTGTCTTCCTTCTCTCTTCGTTCTCATGTAGCGCTCCCATAATCTATTTTATTTTTCTTGGAACTCCTCATTCTTTATCGGTATGTCTTCGATTTCCGAGCGATGATTTCCATTCAGTACGGCAGTCATTACTTTCTACCCCTTGGCTCTTCTATTTGATAGCTTTGCTTTCAAACTTCCGTCCTTCAACCCCTCCCGGTCCTCGTCACCTCGGAGTTTCCCTCTCATCGCTGCAAATCCCTGTCGTCTTCCTCCGCTCTCTCGAATCTTTCAAAAGCTAGATTCCCGCCCCTTACCTGCTGAATATCTCTTCCCTCGACACCCATTATTACGTGGTCGGATTGTTGAGGAGCTGGTGAAATGTCAAGGCAAGCCGCGAGGCCCCGGGCTTAAGTTGTGGCGCAGGCGGGATTTTCAATTCAAGATACATCCTCACTTGGTTTTCATGCAGACAGAGGTTCAATTATACTTAGGCGTTAATCTGTGAATGGAGTCCTTCGCCCAAAGCAATTGTAGGGTAATTATATTTATCTTATTCATCACTAGCAGTCCATTATTCCCTGAGGTGCTGCTTTAATTACAAAAGGATACACCTATGATTCTTTTTTTAATTGTAAATATTCGAGAAAATCTATAAACTTAATGAATTCCTTCCTGGTTAAAGGATACCATTTTGAGGTGGTATTTATCCACTAGTATATTCTAAAGACAGATTTTAATAATAATCTATCTATGTAAGAGAATATCTGTCATCATTTTCATTATATTATCATATATTCAGAAATACCAAGGCCGTTAAGCTTATTTTTTTGAACTTAGGAACATCGCAAGATATTTCCATTCTATAAATATGCATTTGCATAATAAAGTAACAATTTTACCGTCCATTGTTATGTTGTTTACGTATCGTAATTTGAAGGTGTTCTTAACCTGGATTGGACCATGTAGACACTCAATTAATTAATTGTTGGGCTTGCAAGCACATCCGAAGAATCACATACTACCAAAATATAAGAATTAGTTATACTTATCATGCTGCGATTTGATGATTTTAGGAAGGCCATGCAAAAAAGAATAAAACTCTGTTTTCTTACTACTAGAAATCATTATACGAAACATTTTACTATAGATAATTTTTGTATATGTGACTATAACAATATGTCATTACGTATATCGCTGTGTAGTTGGAAATACCCTTTTGGGGGTAGTTGTCAGTTTTAGTGCATTTTAGTTTTTGTATTCAAATTTAACTTATTATTATTTTAGTATACCATTGTAGCTTTGAACTTACGAAATGAAGACTAGATGTTTAAATGACGTTCATTTATTTGAAATTATTTTATCAATAATGAAGAAAAAGTTACGGAATTATTGAGTGTCGATCTTTCTAGAATGAATCCTATTCTTTTATACCGTTTGTAGAGGTATTTTTAATAAGTATTTCTTCGTAAATATATATTAGTACCAAATTAAATTCAGTTAATCAAAAAAGGAGAAGTGACCCATGAAATATTCTCAGAATCGATTTTAGGTAAATGGTAATTTTCTTCCGATGCTGTTAAATCCATTTTATGTTAGCAATAGAGTTGTCAAATCCAAAATAATTCCGTAATATTCAAAATTATAATTGATAGGTTTTGAATTTGAATTTATGAACGACAAAACGAGTTATGTCGTGGCATACTATACTTCATATCTATATTTTTTTACACATTTCCTTTCCTCATCGAAACTATACTAATTGTACTATACTTGATTATATCATTATACTCTCAAACTGCGTTTGTCATATCTAAATTTCAGCATTAATTTTGAAATTAAAGCAACATCTGGTATGACTTCGAGCAGCATTATATACTATATAGCATTAATCATGGATACACCTGATTCCAACAAGCTTTCCTAATATTTCTTGTTCCACAGTAAAATATCGGTGCTCTCTCCGACAGACTCTAGCTTCTCCACAGCCTCATACATATTCTCCCTCTGTCCCTTGAATTGGGTCAATCCTGCCAACGAATCCTTAGGGTATGAATATTTCTTACAGCGGCTGTGTTAATTAATACGTTGCTTGATCTATACGATGCATAATCGAATTGGAATCCAATATTCTTCAAATTGATCAAATGTCTTTCTCTAATATTACTTTTCAAGTCAGCAATCAGTTTTTTTTAGCAAAACCGTATTAATGATTTCGTCGGATGCATCATTATCTTAGGCAGTCAATAGTATAAGTGTGTTCATTTTGCAGTTTGCATTTGAGTTCAAAATATACCTTTTTATATGCAATCATTCTTTCCTCTAATTATTCACAAGAGTTCTTCAATGAATTGGTCCCTGGATGAGAAAATTGGTTGACAGGGACAACTTTATTCAAAAGAAACCGATTCTGTGTCGACAGCCCAAAGACGGTTAAGTAGAAGTAATACCTGTGGCCAACTTCGGAGGGATAATTTAATCTATGGCCATAAAATGAACCAAGGAAACTCGATTCCCCATGGAACTTCATTCATCGAGGAAAGCACAAGCCCTACTTTTTCCCCCGACTAATTTTTAGGCTGGCCGCATCATCATATTTCACGGAACATTTTCGTTTCCGGTATTCGCCTCGCGCCACCCACTTCTCGCGGTCCGAATTGACTGCGAGGCCAGTGCACGGATCGGTTCCCACAGGGCGCAGTTCTCTGTCCTCTGCCCAAGATTCTTCACGATTCCCATCGTCCCACCCTCGCCATGAGCTTCCCTTTTTCCATTCCGCCGCCCTTTCATTCTCTCCCGCCTCTCTCCCTCTCTCCACCTTCCCTTCCTCTCTTTCTCTCTCTCAACATGTTTATCCTACGTCTCTTTCCCTTCCATTCCCGAAATT
>WURS02081305.1:0-10194 GCA_011762765.2 Rhinocypha anisoptera
ACATCTTCGTGGGAAACCACAGGCGGCACAGGGAAAGGAACTGACCCCTCTACCCTGATGTGTGAATTTCCACACGCAATGGGCTCCCTCTAGTACTAGGTGAGCTCTACCCTCATTTAACATACCAACCTTCGGGTTGATCACTGTGTATTTGATTTTCAGTACCATCTATGTGTTGCTTTTCAAGGTATTTGTAAGCTATGTATGAATGAAATACATTTTCGATGCTTCGCTTATCTGTATTTTCAATATCATATGCGTTACGTGTCCTTGAATTGTAGCCCATGTATCGCATCGTATGGAAATTCAAGGAATTTACGGATTCAAACCAATAACTTTGTTTGATTAATGTGCATCGACGCCGTGGAATCGTTATAATAATTGATTCCACAAAATACCACTTTGATATTATCACAAAGATGTGACCGGATGTACGAAATTCAGTTCATTCATTGGGGGATATCAAGCTATCTATTAGGAAAGAATTTTCGCTCTGATTCCCACCCCAGTTTCCATCATCTCGGCTTATCCCCAGTTCCACCCATCCTTCTCGGTGGAATGTCTACTCTAAATGACTTGACATTTTGCCCGACCAGAAGAAAATCGTCGTTCGAATTGCAGCTTTGGGACACTTGGGTTCGCTTTTATTTTTTCATTCATTTAGATTGGCGCAACAGAAACCGTTTCAGAAATCTTGACAAAATTCCAGATTTTCCTAGCGCTTAAGTGCGCTTCCCTAAAAGAGGATTTAATTTAGCTCGACCATCCCATAAGATGTGACGAGGTCCAACCAAGAGAGAATTAAAAAGGGGAGTGGTCACTTCCCACAGAATTCCTCTCCAATCAACGCAATTATCCCATTGTCTCATTCTGACATCCCGAACTTGGACTCTACATGGGATGGATTTGAATTAGCATTAAATATCAATATGCAAATTATTGCACGCTATATTTTTTTCGTCAGTAACATTAAATAACGACCATGTAAGACTTTCGGCGAAATTTACTGCAAAAAGGCTTGTAAATTAACGCTGTGGCTTGCACAGTTCTCCTTACAGAAAAACCATGCCTACATCCCCCTACACTTGATACTAATAAGAGCACTCATATTTAATCTTTATATTATCAATACTATTGGTCATGAAATTTCATGCTAGCAGGAATGTTTAAAATACTTGACTTTTTAAAAGTTAATTACGGGCCACCTCGGACGACGAGTTGTTCTGCCTACGGATTTACCTTGCACGTAATTATTTATTTCACGGTAGTGAGAGTTACTTAGACTAGAAGAAAAACTTTAGTGATCTTAGAGAAAGAATGATGAAATTAATCTAGAATCTGAACAAGGCAAGTTTATCAGGCTATTGTGTCGGAAAAAAAATATTCTCTGCAATTTCACCGCACGTTCGGCATCAGATATGACCTTGCAAAAACAATGGTAGGAAACGATTACTGCCAAGTGAAGGATTCTGTGCTTAAATATAGACGCTGGAGAAGTGAAAATAAGGGAAATTGTTCGCTTTATAAAAGGAAAGATGCTTTTAATCAGCTTTTCAAAGTGATGTTTTCGTTATATTCCGATATTTAGTGCGTTGAGGAGCGATAGGATTGATCATTTTTGGTCACCATATCGCCTAGATAGCATAATAAAATTTTAGTTGTTTTTCACTACGGAAGAGGACATTTTTATGACAATGCGCAAGAAATCATGTGAATACGCCATTAAAGGAGTATCCAAACGCCTATGCGTCGAAAATAGTACTTCCAATAGTACTAGTGGAAAAGTACATTGCTTTATTATTACGTGCATATACGTTTCTATATAGTTCGTCCGGGAATCGTGGAAGTTGTTAAAAGATTTGAACTACTGCTTGATTCCAGCACAGCTCTTTAAAGTTAAGTCATTAATTGTAAATAATCGACAAAGAAGACAGTAATATTTTGATATTATGTCTTTTTTCTCACTGCTTCTCATTTCTGTCTCCCAAGTACAATATCTGGCCAGTTGATGAGGGGCCATAATTCTCGCATGCAGTGCAAGAGATGCCGAGTTCTTATCCGAGACTGACCAGTTATTTGTACCCTAGAGTACTAAAACACAAATTTCTGTGGAATAACAGGCTAATATTGATGTATTTTTTCACGAAACGAAGGGTTAGTGATAGTCCAGATTTCAGCTTAGAAGCAATGTCAAGATCGATTTCCTTGACCATTATGAGAATCATCCTGTTATCCATTTTCCCAATTATTTCTGATGCTCATCCATTGGCTTTGATTTTCAAAAGCTTGTCGGGCTAAATTTCACTGTCATTAATTCCAGTCTGATGAATTCATTTTTAATGTTAATTCTATCCTCCGTATGACTACACCCTCATAATTTGTAAGGAAAATTATGGATTAGTCTAACAAACTGCCTATAGATTAAGTAGCAGCCGCTTAGCCATCGCCTTGATCTCTCATTTCCCTAGCTTACTTCACATCACGACACACCAATCTTCTATTTTCAATCTTCTATTTCATCAGGGTTCTTAACCTCAGGGCTGGTTCAAGGCGCCATCCTTATATTTCATCGCATGTTTGTGGGACTATTTCCCTCTCCCATCTTGCCCCTCCTCCATTTCGTCAAAAATCTATCCTAAATTTTGGTCGCCAAGCCAAGAGTCGGCCTCACCAATCGCCCCCGACGCAATATTTCCACTAAGGAATCTGCCAGTATGAATGAATAACGCTCTTGTCAGGCTCCAATCCACTTACGCGCCGGTATGTGAAATGTCATTTTTTTTTATTTCTCTCGATTCTGTTTATTTCCTGTTCACTTTTTGCTCTTTCCGCCTGTTTCCACCTTAAGCCCTTTCTTCATGCATGTCAGCCTTCTTTCAGGCCTACTTCTTGTTTACATAGTACCGCCGGAATGGATGAAAAGGGTGTAATCAGCGCCAAACTTACGCTATCCTCAGTGAACTCTACAGATTGCAATGCAACTGTCAGACAGTTTAATCATCCAAAGGGAACTGACAAACAAAAAATTAAGCACGCCAGGGAAAAAAGCAGATGTGTATATATACACATTTAATCTACCCATTACCAATCTGATTACGAGGGTAGCACTTTTAATCTTTTATTAATATTTCAACTTAATTTCAATATTGGTCTAGAAACCTAATTATTTTCTGGTGCTGCGACATAAAATTTTCGAATTTTTTGTGATCTGGCTAAGCTTGCACAAGATGTCAAAATCACACTGAAACACTATCGCCGGTAATTTGAAACACTTTGCTTTTCTTCTTCAGCTGTTCTTGCGGTGCGCGTTGTTTCCAGGGTTCGAATTTGTATCTGGAGCAGGGATATTTGTATAGAGATACTATAAATGGGTATAAATCATTCCTACGCATTGGTTTATCTATGCTTTCTGAATTGCTTTACCATGCAAGAAATATATTCTACACATAAGATATGAGCAAAGAATCTATGATAAATTATTTAATGTCCTTCTGTACTGGTTATGGCTCTTGATTTAAATGAGAGATTATCACAAAGCCGTTGGAACTTAATTTTCCATTCTGACTCGATATTTTCATAGATTTTTACGGAAACCTTAAGTTAAATTGCAGCCTGAACTATATGTGTACCACACATATTGCCTTTTCCCTCTTTCCTAGGGTCCACGTCTCACATCCCTATGCTTGAACACTCCATGTCTTTCAGAATTTCTTTCTTACCTCAATACCAATTTGATTATGTTTAACAAAATTTTGCTTATCTCGAAATAGTTGCTTTAAAAAGTTATTTATCCCATAATTTCTTGTAAGAATCTATTGCTTCCCCAGCGACATTACCCAAATAATAGGTTTACTTCCTCTATCTTCTCCCTACCTATGCTTATGGTGGCATATTTCTTGTTTATACGTTTCTCAGACATCATAATATTTTTTATTGGTTCATATTTGGTTTAATATTTGTTAAGTTATTATTCAAAATAATAAGCATTCCATATAGCTCTCCTTCCAAATTGATTATTATAGCTGTGTCATCTGCAAAGTGAACTAATTGAATTAGTTTGATATTTATTTTCATTCCTCTAGTTATCACTTTCATTAGTTTTTCAATTCTCGTGTTAAGTTAAAAAGAATAGACAATGGTGGACATCGCTTGATTATTTTAATCTCATTAGTTTTCATTTCCAAGCGTATCCTGAAGCTATAGGCCACGTGTCATAGTAATGTCTAAGATTTTACATAAATTTTAGGATGTACACCCTGTGTTGTTATATCTTTGTTTTTTGTATTTGTTCCTTAAAATTTTTTTTCAGAGTGTGATATCTAGGTGGGTATATTGGTCACCCTATGATTTGGGGAGGGGGGTTCTAAACCGGGTAGCGCTAACGGTCACCTCAAGTTAAAACCGTTTTCTGTGTACAAAATCTACCTCGGCGTACGTGAGTGACACTAAGCCCCAAGACATATTCAATGAATTTTATATTATTTATTATTAACACTTTCACCGATATATTCAAAATTCCTGCTACCTGTTCTAAATATCTCATAAAGAAACGATGTTAAATTTCCCCTATACGTTGTAAGGAAACAGGTTCTTTATACTTTTGGGGGTGAGGAGGGTGCCTGGCTCCAAATACTTTTCTCATTTAGAGTTATTTAACGCAGTCCCGTCTCCTATTATGTACGTACTCTCAATACGCGGAATAATCAACGCTCCTCATCCGATTTTGTCGTTCAATGATGTAAATACGTGAGTGGAGCCGTTTTAGGTAATAAATATAGATAATTTCCAATGCTGCAAATTAAATAACGGCATGTGGCAGTAAAAAATAGTAGAGAAATGGCTTTTTAGTGAGGGCGAGATTAAACAATATTGTTATGCCCTTAAGAAGCCTCATCGTCCCCATGTCTTTTATCGACCCTGAGAATTGTCTGCGGCGTCCACCTAGGCCTTTGCCGGCCCTCCCTTTGTTTCCACTGGCCCCTCGCGCTGTTGCCTTGCTTCTCGTAACCCATCCTTGGACAGTCTCTCTGCAATTCTTCCCTTCAGTGGTTCCCTCCAATACGGTCTTCACTAAACTATCGTCCCCAGGATGTGCCCAATTATTTTTCCTCTTCCATGGGCATCTCAACTACCCATAACGGTTTGCGAAGTTTAAATTGGTTGACTTCCATACCACACCATGCGCCTTTTAAGACTTTCCATTTACATCCTTCGACTAAATCTGCATGCTAACCTGAAAGTCACCCCCTAGGTTGTGTGTAAGGGGGTGTTTAACACTGATGCACTACCCGCTGTTGAACGTCAATTGCGATTATCATTTCGCATACATAGACTGTAAGGCGAAATGGGGTGAAAGGTAAGAAAAATGACGGCTCTAATAACAAGAAGAAAGAAAAAGTAGCATTCTGCTTGTGCCTGACGAATATTAGTCTTTTTAAAATCAGGTCACATTTTTCATATACATCCTTATTGGCAGAAACGCTGTTGCCAATCCTTGTTTAATTTCAAGACTCCATCTTTGGTTCTTAGATCTTTCATACAGTTTACAAACGTTGTTATTCAGCAAGTCTTAAGATTCATTTAAATAGTAGGAATGAGGTGTGTCATTACTTGAAGGTTAGCACCATCCTAATAATATTACTAATAAACGGCAATTCTTCGTTAAGGTAGATTTTTAATAAATTCCGAAACAAAAGAAGAAATGCGTACGAAAAATTACTCCTCATCTCCACGTAGTTCCTATCCGCCACTATTCTATCTAAAAGCCGTATTCTTTTTCTAGGTACACCTCACTTAGCCAACATTCTACATACCCCCCTATTTATTCCTTCAAAAACCCCTCTCCTCTGATTATCCCTTCCATTTACATTTCCTGCCTTCTTGGGATTTCCCCCGACAACTTCTTCTCCTCCTAATAAACGTTATAGGGTCAGGTGAGATGTGATGGAAACGATCCGTAATCTAAGAAATAGGTTTTAAAAAATTTGCAATTTCCACTTTAAAAACTTCTTTTTGATTTGATTAATAAACTTATTTTGACTTGATAATGGTGTAGTGCGCCGAAACATGTCGGAATAAAGAAGAAGTTTTTAAAGTGGAAATTGCAAATTTTTTAAAACCCATTTCTTGGATTATTCTTCTCCTCCGTTACCATTCTTAGCACTTCTTCATTTTTTTATTTCTCAGAGAGTTTAATATGCTTCACTTAGAAAGAATGAAGCTGAAGTGTCAGAGAACAAAAACACTGCAAGTCCACGTCGAAATTTTATTAATAGGACCACGGTTTCGCTGAGGTGCAGTAGTTGCTGATGAGTCCACCTGGACTGCAGCGAAACCATGGTCATGTTAATAAAATTGAGACGTGGACTTGCAAAGTTTTTATTCTCTGGCTCTTCATGATGGAGAAATTCCACCAAGTAACGCCTGAAACTGTTCGTTACAAGAATTATGCTATTAACTGCAAAATAGCCATCCCAACATTTGGGCGTCCGTGACTGCCGTCTGCGAGGCGAGTTGGAGTCTTCGCCAGGAGGGATTTTCTCCGCTGGATTCAAGGCAGCATTTATCTCCATCGCCTATGGCGGGAGAGAGCTTCCTCCTCTGTTCTTCCCGTTCGTTCGCATGTGCGGCTGATCGCAGTCTCACGCACGCCCGCGGACGCCCTTAAGGGATCCGTGAAGGGAGCGAGCGAGGGATTTCTCTCTCCCGCTCCATTATGGGCAGTAGTGCTTCCCCCGTCTGAATATCACTCTCCCTTCCCAACCGCGACCCCCTCCTCACACCCCGGACGGACGCCGAATTCGAGAAACGGCGCGGCGTGGGGGAAGGCGGTCTCTAAATATGTTAGGATAGAAGTATAAGTGTGTGTGTGTGTGGGGGGGGGGGGGGGGGGGGGGGGGGGATTCGGGGGTGGGGGGGGGGGGGGGGCGCACGGGGGGGGGCCCGAATCGGAAAAACGGGGGGGGGGGGGGGGAGGCGGTCCCTAAATTTTTTAGGAAAGAAGAATAAGTGGGGGGGGGGGGGGGGGGGGGGGGGGGTTGGAGAGAGGATTCGAGGGTCGCGAGGGTGGGCCGGACCCTTGTGGGCGGGAGGATGAACTGTCACCCGCTTACCACGTAAGTGGACCGAGACGGGGTCGGACTAATTCGAGGGGGCTACCACGGCAACAATTTGGAGAGTGTACCGTTTCATATTAATGTCTGACTCGAAATGGCTAAGGGTTCGATGCTAACGGTTCGTCCCGTAAAAAAAATTAACGGCAATTTCGAATTCGAAAACGCATGTTTTTCATTTTAAATAATGGTTGTTTATTGGCACATACTTACACACACATAGAAGATGCCAACAATATATATGGAAACAAAAGGGAATAGAATTTCCTCATAATGTTCTCCAAATGCATCGCTATATCTACATATAAAAATATTGATATGCTTTCACACAATATTGTTTATTTTTCTTAATGCAATTGCAGTTCTACCAAACCCTGATGGGCTTGTCGGTAGAAACCGAAACGACAGATTACACAGGCAATATACTTGACAGATCATATGATCATTAATATAACACATGCGTACATGCTATTTCACTATCGGTCCCAGAAAATGACACTCTCATAACTACTGGTACTAAAGTCTTTATCTTTGTAATTCCCAGTAAATTTCAACACCATAACATTCGTCAAAAATATAAATATATTTACACAGAGATCAAGTATTCTTTTCATTTTTCAAGATTGACTGCCTAATATTGACTCACTCTTTAAAATTCTTCCTTCATGAAAAGTATAATCATCACAGGTGTTCAATTCGAAGACTGGATAGCAGCAACTCTTCAAAGAACCAAGCAGGCACCTTCCAAATTCTTTACACCCCTGTAGTTCCTAACACTACCAATTTCCATTAATCTATCTCAAAAAGCACCCTGTGACCATCGATAAGGTTCTTCTCTCCAAAGATCCTTCCCAATTAGGTTTGCACCAACTGCAATGACTCAAAATATAGTCTACTATTTTTACTCTTATTGTGAGTACACTGTAACACTAAGTTTCCTTTATTGGTTTTTTCATTCATTGGTTTCTTTTTTTCATTCTAAGTTTCCTTTTATTATTTTTTTCATTCATTGGTTTTTCGCCATTAGTTATCAAAGAAATGAGGCAGAGCCAGTAGGACGGTGCTTAGCAACCTTATTGATCACCGCTGAAGATTGGTTTATCTACCGTAGCTCTCCAAGCTACCCTTTCACCTGGCAGCCTCTTCATACCTTGTTAGGTCCCAATTCTAACATCCACTTTATCTATTTCTCATGTCCAATCCTTAACCCTTTTTACGGTTCTTCTCTCCTAAAGTCCCTTCCAACAAGATACTTGAAGTAAACGCAACTTAAAGCGGAGTTTTATTAATGTAACGCTGAACGAAAAAATCCCACTCAGAAATTTCAGGTTCTTGCGTGTATCTCATAAATCGTGGCAGCAATGAAAATCGTCCATCAGGGTACACACAGGTTTAAGAACAATGAAAATATATACGCGCGTAGCCTGTGGAAGAGATTTCTTTTTTTGACTGTGCTGAGCATAACTGCAACTAGTCTCTTTCGTAGAAAAAAACCTTCCGGGATATCCTCCGTGTGTGAATTATGTGATTTATATTTATAGTAAAATACAATCAAACACGGAGGAAATCCCGGAAGATTTGTTTCTTCAATCGCACTCCGTGGAAACCTTCAAAGAGTACTTAGTCTCTTTCGTGTCCAAACTGACGCCGATTTGTATTTTTTCCCCCATCATTTTTAAGTCTCGCAGGTGTTCTTCGCAATTTCTCACACCAAGAGATTGACAATTCGACTCCCTTTCTTGGGGTGAGGGAGAGGGGACGCGGATTATTGTTGGGCGGATGGACGCTGTCCTCCGCATCTGGCGCCCTCTCCCCCCCTGCCTCCAATCCTCCTTTCTTTCCCTCTCTCTCCCGATGTCTGCATTCACTCCAAATTGCGCTCTCGTTATGTCCTTTGTCCTCAGAGTGTCATTTGTCCCCGTAACCTCCCCTTCATCCCTGCTTCGGGTCCCCGTTCTCGCCTCTTTCATCCGCCCCCAGACCTCCGGGAAATCACAAATGCGCGCGACTCCCTTTGAGACTCCCTCAGAAGTCATCTCGCTGTGTGCTTGTGTTTTTCCCTTGCGCCTTTGGACGAGTGGAAGGGAGAATTCCAGCGGCGCAATCTTTTTGCAGGAAACGCACTCAAACGGGGAAAAGTGGATTCGTCCAAGCCTCCCCCCCCACCACCCCCCCACCCGCTTCCTCCGGGTCTTATCTCGATAAAGTGTTTCAATTTTATAACGTCGGAGGTCGGCTTGACTCTCTTTTGTTGTTTCAGTGGGGCAGAAGTCTTCGATTAGCTTCAACGATTGGAGTTTCAGGAAGTCCTCACCTTTCTTTTTTTTTAATTAATCCGAGATTTGAAGAAAATGGAGGAAATTGATATCCGTAACCTTTGAAAACTCATCTTTAAAAATATTTCTTCAGAAATGTAGTTGTATCACTACAGCTTTGAGTCGCTCTATAAAATTTTTTTTCAAAAGCGCTCCACTTGAAGCCCTACTAAATTCATCAGTTATGAAAAACATGATTTCTGCATTCCACAAAGGTAGTACATATGACCCAATAATTTTTTCATTCTGTACGACAATGCACCCAATTAAAATAAAATTAAGAAAATGGACTTTTAAAAAACCACAATATACACTAGGTTGTTTTGTTAAGTGAGGGAAGAGCCCACCTAGTACTCAGTTCAAAGGGTGAGAGAATTCACGTCAGGAAAATCTCTCAGCTTGGGTTCTAATAAAATAAAGAACCTCTGGACACTTCCATCTTTTTTTAGTAGATGGAAGTATCCAGAGGCTCCGGACCACCGGGAATAGAACCCAGGTTTCCCATTCATTAGCCAAGCACCCTACCCAGTGGGCTACGACCACTTAAAGTTTTATATAGATATTGAAACATTTATGGGAATAGTTAAATCATTAACTTATGAGTAACGCTGGATTAATCAATTCCTATTAGGTGACGAACAAAGATTCGTCATGGATGGAGTCTCGCCCGATACAGTTACAAAGATTAGGCGTTATAGAGTCAGGTGAGATGTGGTGGAAACGATCCATAATCTAAGAAATAGGTTCAAAAAATTTGCAATTTCCAC
>WURS02081316.1:0-10193 GCA_011762765.2 Rhinocypha anisoptera
AGAGAGAGAGAGAGAGAGAGAGAGAGAGAGAGAGAGAGAGAGAGAGAGAGAGAGAGAGAGAGAGAGAGAGAGTGACTCGTCGCAGACAAGCTGTCAACTTGACTTATAAATGTGCCGGCACATTTTGTATTTTTTTCCGATGTCAAGTGATGATAGCACAACATCAGCAGCAGTGGCAAAAGTAGAAGCTTTCTACTTACAACACTGACCTCGGTGTCATCGATGATGCCACTTTCACTTAATCTCCTCTCTCTCTCTCTCTCTCTCTCTCTCTCTGAATTAATAGACTTTAAGCTTTTGTGTTTTACACTCTACTAGAGACTATCTAGTAGAGAGAGAGAGAGAGAGAGAGAGAGAGAGAGAGAGAGAGAGAGAGAGAGTGATGCGTCTAATAAATGTCGGAAAATGCACCTAAAATGCTGACAAACGTGAGATGACAAGTCAGGGGCAGTGTTTTTATGTGAGTGTGAGTATGTGTTGTAGAAGTTCATCACATGAAGACACGGAAACAAAAGTGACTTGACCAGACTACAGTGTGATTGTTATGGCTGATTAGATGTGCCGCTCAGATTTGTGTGAGAGAGAGAGAGGAGAAGGCTAGGTCTACTTTTGTCTCTCTCTCTCTCTCTCTCTCTCTCTCTGTGTGTTTGGCAAAATTTTCGAACATAACACAGAGAACGAGTGAGTGATTTAGTGGGAAAGAGAGAGAGAGAGATAAGAAGAGAATGATTTTTACTAATCTCTATCATTTTTCAAATTCACTTTTAGGGCTTGACTCATTATCTAATACTGTCCATGTTAAATCATGTTCAGACGGGGAAAAACAACAATCTTAAAAAAATTGTTACTATTGAGTTGTCCTTCACTATTATCGATATTACTGAGTTGTTCCTCGCTATTCTTAATATCATTGAGATGTTTTTCAGTATTATCGATATCATTGAGTTGTCCCTCACTATTTATTGATATAATTGAGTTGTCTCTCACTATCATTTTTAGTTAATTCTTTATATTTGCACCGGAGTAACTAGTTTTCTTTATATATAATTCATCTTTCTCTCTCATTTATTTCTATATCTATCTAATTTTCTTATTATCCTTGTTTATCTTTATTGTTTTTAATTAATTTTTTACAAAATCTCTTACTCTCTTTGAAACCGGTTCATATAAACTCAAATGAGAAGATGGAGATGTTGATCGACATATGTCGATTCTTGAAAGATTAACTAGGCTAGAGTAGTAATAAAATTACAGAGTAGAAAGTAAGATAGGGAGGGAGAGACAGAGAGTGAGAGAGAGAAAGAGAAGATAATCTCTCTTGTTTTCTTTTATTACTTCGAATATTTTAATCAACCTCAGTGGGAACTTTATTTTCCCTCTTTTCCCCCATTTTAGACATCTACAGTGGCTAAAGTCATGCTGAATTTGCATTTTTGGTTTGATGGGGAGAGAGAGAAGCAGAGAGAGAGAGAGAGAGAGAGAGAGAGAGAAACAGTGAGAGAGAGAGAGACCGAGACTCCAAATTTGACCACAAATACACACAAACTTTATTTTAAATTTGATGAGGAAGAAATGAAAGGCTAAAAAGGGGAAATGGTTTTTTGTTTTAATTTAATGTTGCCGAATTTTGATGTTTTCCTTCTCTCTCTCTCTCTCTCTTTTTCTCTTTGCACTGTGTGTTTCTTGCTAATTATTAAATGAATCATTTTGATTCGAGTGGGAGAGAGAAAGAGAGAGAGAGTAGTGTTTCCCATTTTAGAATTGAATGCGGAACGAAATCGAATCAGAAAGAAGAAAAGACTAGCAAGAGCTCCACTTGAATGATTAAAACAAGATTGGCAAGAGAGAGCGAGAGAGAATAAACAATGACTAGGAAAATCGAAGCAAAACAAAACAAATAAATAAAAAATAAAACAAAAGAATAAAATTAATAAAAAAGAGAGGAGGCAAAATAGAAAGTGAAATAGAAAGAGAGACAAAGGAAAACCCAAAGTGAGTCTAATTAGAGCCTAATTACAATTGTGGGTATAATAAACCTTTTAAATAAACATTAATTTGTCATAACTTCATCTGGTAGCGCTCAGATGAGTTAATAGAATAATGATGTAAAAATTTCAAATTAGATAAAATTGATTTTTAGAAATCTTAAAGTGGTCAAGGATTATTATAATAAAATAATAATAATAAATTCTTGAAATATATATTATTCTCACATTCTTTCTCTTCTCTTTCTTTCTCTCTTTCCCTATTTCTCCTTTTCTCACTAACAAATTTAAACAAAAATAAAAAAATTAAACCCACCAAAAATGATTGATGAGAATAATAATTAGCGCAAAATTTATCATGTTTTTGTCTCTTTTTTTGCTATATTTATATCTTTTTTAGTTTGTTAATGTGTATGTAATTATTACCAGTGTTAACTTTCTCTCTTTCTCAATATCTTTCTTTCACTCTAACTCTCTTTCTTTCTCTCTCCCCTTCTCTCTCTCTCTCTCTCTCTTTCTCTCTGTATGGTGTAACAAGCGTAGATGATGATGATGATGAGGTAGTAGTGGTGGCACAATTGAATTGTCTCCGTTGTCTCACCTATCTATGTGTTATATAATCTCGTTACAGTGGTGAGCAGCAGTGCAACGCGAAACAATACCTCCACTCACTCCACACTCGATAATGGTAAGTGTGTCACACCAATATACACTACTGTATATATATAAGTGTGTGTGTGTGTGTAGGCGTGTGATTGACTTAAGTCATCCACATGTGTCACATTGCGTGTGTGTGTGTGTACTAATCTGAATTATTTGCGTGTGTCTTTTGTTGTCACCCAAACATTCACTTACTTTCGATTTCTCTCTCTCTCTCTCTCTCTCTCTCTCCCTCTTCCTATCTATCTCTCTTTCTCGTTCTATATCTTTATATTTTATCTGGTTGATTAATGTACATTGAATCCGATCTCAATAATTTAGATAAAGCACCGTTTGCCTCTTGAAAAAAACGGCGCCAAAGTCGCCGAGGTCAAACTCGAGCTAAATAATTCGAAGAGTTGTGCAAAAAATTTGAATCAAATCGGTTAAGAATTTAAATTACAACAGTGAAATTTAAATTCGAATCGGCTAAGAATTCGACTCCTAACAAAGAAAGTTAGATTCTAATTGGTAAAGAATTTGAATCACAACAGTGAAAGTTATCGGTTCTTTAAATTAGCTTTGAAAAGTAAACATCTACTCATTAATAAGATAAATATATATACTTCATGTTCTAAAATTAGGTCTCGACACATTTGCCAACAAGAACTCTTTTTAATCAACAGGTTTACTAGATTGATGATATAAAACTATTTTTATTGGCTAGAGAACTATTTTCATTGGAGAATTGCTTGCGTGTGTCATTGTTGAAACAAACACCCACACTATCATTCTCTCTCTCTCTCTCTCTCTCTCTCTCTCTCATTCTCTCACTCTTCTCTCTCTCTCTCTCTTTCATTCTCTCACTCTTTGTCTGTCTCTCATTCTTTCACTTTCCCTCTCTCTCTCTCTCTCTCTAATGCATGATGTATTGAACCAGATTCCTCATCATCAAATGCCCGAGTGCCATTGTTGTTTGCCCGTGCGGAGGCGCCATGTTGTGCAGCGTTAACAAGTCGAGAACGGCGTCAAGTGACCAGTCATTCCGGTTTTCGCCGGATGAAGATCAAACGCACTCCACAAGACCACATGTCGAGTCGATCTGAACTGTCACCCACCTTCCTACCACGGATCTTGCTTCCCGAGAACACGGTTTCGTTGCCCTTCTACGGACCTTCCCTGTTTCATATTAGTAAAATTCAGCTTCTTCCCCCGGTGGGCCCTGTTCTCATTTCGCGCCAACAACGAGAGAACCGAAGAAGGCCGAAGCAAATTCCTGTGGTTTCGGTACTTCCTCCTCCTCCTCCTCCTCCGATGACGCCACCACCAAATTCAAGGTCTCGAACACGTTCCCAATCAGCACCACCACCTCTTCCACCAAATCCAAGTCCGATCGACAATGAAATTCCGCGATTGGCCGTATCCAACGTGGACTTTGGAATCGAGGAATTTGATATATTGAGAACTGGTATCTTGTCTTGAATACTAATATACACTATATATGTCACTTTTGAAAAATTCCTATTTTAGGCTAGATTTCTATTAGTCATTCAGATTAATCCCTGTTCTTTTAAAATGTTTTGGTGAGTATCAATTAGATGACGCCAGACATCAGTGTGGCGCCATCTGATGAATACTCTTCAAAACATTTTAAACTTTAATCTTACTTTGTTTAAATTGAAAGTCAATTACAAAGACTTGTTGAGTTATAACCAGAAACGTGCTTAATTTTGGGTTAGACAGTATTTTTTTAACAGTGTAGGGTATATTCTTTCATATTATATATTAAGGAGAGCTAATTTTGTAAAAGTGACCTATTGTGCAAATATTCAATGTTGAAACCTGATTAATTTATTTGGTTGATATAGATCAACAAGAACCACCAAGACGGAGCAACTCTCAGCCTCGTCGATCGTTGCCTCAATCCACCACTCGAAGACCACCTCCTCCTCGTGTGATTGAGACATTCCAAGTGCCAAACATTCGACCTCGACTGGTTCCGCCCCCATCGTCGGTCTCATTTCCTCCGCCTCGCCCACCGCAACACTGGAGCTTTAACCCCAATATCACACTGATTCCACGAACCACTCCAAGACCACCGGTTTATCGGCCCATTGTGGTGACACGCCCACAGTCACAACCTAAACCCAGACTATCTTCACCATTACCACCACCAAGAATATCCCAATCAGCTCCACCTAAACCACAAAAACCACTTCCACCACCAAGAATATCTCAATCAGCTCCACCTAAACCACAAAGACCACTCCCCCCGGTTCCGTTACCACCTCCAAGAATATCTCAACCTAAACCACCAAAACAATATCCATCCTCTCCACTACCGCCACCAAGAATATCCCAACCACTCCCACCTAAGCCGCAAAACCCTTTCCCACCCTCACCGTTACCTCCACCAAGAATATCTCAATCACCACCTAAGCCACCAAAACCACTACCGCCACCACCTCCAAGTACAGTGCAACCAGTTTTGGTTGAACCTCGACCAAACGATGAATATGAAACCTTTGAAGAAGTTCCAATGGTGATACCAGTGCAGCCACTTCCACCTCCACCACCTAAACCTACCGCAAGAAGAAAAGTGGTGATTGATGATGAAATTGACTATCGAAAGCCACCTTCAACTCCGGTGGCATCTTCCAACTTGCGAGTGGCAAACTCTCCAAAACGGCGAAACAAGTCACGCAAACCAAAGAATGATCCAAATGCGGCTGAGAGATGTAGCGAGGACCGGTGTCACTTGCCATACTGTCGTTGTGGAAGTTCTGCCATTCCAGGAGGGCTCAAGGCAAAGGAGATTCCGCAGTTGGTGATGATTACCTTTGATGACTCGATCAACGATCTCAACTGGGACCTTTATGGCGAAATCTTTGGCGGACGTATCAACCCGAACGGTTGTCCCATTCTTGGAACATTCTACGTATCGCACGAATGGACGGATTATAGTCAGGTGCAAAACCTCTACGCCGATGGTCATGAGATGGCTTCGCACACTATTAGGTAAGGTGTTCAACAAGTGTAGTGACGTGATTCTAATTCTTGATTGTTGATTTAGTCATCCTCACGGCGAACGGTTTAGCGTAGAGAAGTGGCGAGATGAGGTCGGTGGTCAACGTGAGATTCTCTACCTCTACGGTGGTGTGGCCTACGAGGATGTCCGAGGGATGCGTGCACCCTTTTTGCAGCCAGGCGGAAACAATCAATTCGAGATGCTCTACGAGGCAAACTTTACGTACGACTCGTCACTTCCGGTGCAGGAAAACAATCCACCGTACTGGCCGTATACGTTTGACTATGCACTTCCGCATGGCTGCAACATTGCTCCCTGTCCTACTAGATCTTTTCCTGGTACGGACGGTTTGAAATATTATTATAAAACTTGAGTTATCATAATTCGAAGGAATATGCAAAAAAATTTGAATCGAATCGAGTGAGAATTGGAAAAGTTCGAAAGTTTGAATCAAATTGATTGAGAATTAGAAGAGTTATGCACAACATTCTAATCGAATCGAAATAAAATTTGAATTATAACACAGAGTTAGATTCAAATCCTTAACCAATTGGAATCACAACAGTGAAATTTGGATTCGAATCGGTTAAGGATTCGAATCACAACAATAAAAGTTGGATTTGAATCTGCACAGTGGAAGTAGGGTAACTTTCACAGTACAACAAAAAATGGCAGAAAACCAAAAATGCTAGAACATGAACATAGAATATAGAACATAGAAACCCACGACCATACTTTTTATTAATATATGTAATATAATATTATCTTATATGAGATCGTATCAACACATTTGTAAAGCTGTCCAACGTTTTACTTTTTTAGCTGATTTGAGTTTAAAGTGTATTCTTATCTGAGATTGCTCTTTGTATTTTGTTTGGTGTAAATGTTTTGAAAAATTGAAATTGATTTTTGTTTGAATTGATTGAATCTCCTCAGGTCTATGGGAAGTGGGAATGGTGATGTTGATGGACTACCGCGGGGGACGATGCTCAATGGTTGACGCATGCTCACATCCCGCCATCGAGGACGAGGTTTTCGAGAATCTCCTCAAGAACTTCAACCGTCACTACCAGTCGAACAAGGCTCCGTTTGGTCTCTATTTTCATTCGGCCTGGTTCAACACTCAACACTACCGGCGAGCCTTCATGCGATTCATCGATCAAATTGGCCAACAGAAGGACGTGTACTTTGTCACCAAGTGGCAGATGTTGCAGTGGATGATGCAACCCACGCCACTGAGCAAACTCAAGTCATTCAAACCCTTCCAGTGTGACTACCGCGACCGGAAACACTGCCGAAGACCGAACGTGTGCAACACTTCCGGTCGAGATGGCACTCGGTACATTAAAACCTGCCAACAGTGTCCCAAAACCTATCCGTGGGTTGGGAGAACGGGATTCGAACGCAAATGACCTAAATTGGTGTAGTCTTTAGTTTTTTTATTATATTAGTATTTTTCCCCTTGTTAATAATAATCATCTCAAATATATAGCAAAATGTATTAATGTAATTAAATAAAAAAATAACACTTGGCAATTAAAGTGAGTAGAACAATATGTTAAGTGGCACGTTAAATTCTATTCACTACTAGATTGGTTGGTCTCTTTATTGTATCGTATTTTTTGGGTTTGCAAATCTCTCGGTTTACGTGGATTTTTTTTGTTGGTTGATAACACTTCCAAACCTTCGCGAGATTGGACACTGATGGAAACCTACTTCAAGTTAGTGGGTCTTGTGGATAATCTAATCAAGAAAGTTCCCCTGGTCAACGATGTGTTTTGCAAGATCGAACGGCAGATTGGGGTGAGCCGCATCATTTTGCTTCATGGTTTGTGCAATACTTCAGTGGCTTGTGTTTATGATGACCTTGATCAATCCTAACTAGTAATACCCATTACGGAATAGTTTTATCACTTCTTCACAATTCCAAGAAAATCAATTTTGATAAAGAGAGAGAGAGAGAGAGCAATCTAGTACTAGTAACAATTTTTCTTGAAATAATCTTCTACACTGTTAAAAATACTGTCCGATTATAACCCAACATTAAGCACGTTTCTGGTTATAACTCGATAAGGCTTTGTAATAGACTTTCAATTTAAACAATGTAAGTTTATAAGCAGGCATTTTCGAAAATCAACGTTTATAAGCTGATTTTTAAAAAATTGCAGAGTTATAAACCAACTTTTCTTAAATTGTTACCTTAAAAGCTGATATTTTTAAAATTGTAAGGTTATAACCAGTAACGTGCTCAATTTCACGTTATAACTAGACAGTATTTTTTTACAGTGTAGTTTGTTTATAATAAGAAAGTAACACTAAACTGAAGTATTTTGTATAGAGACGAGTGTTATGCATAGCATCCGATGATACTTTTGGTAACATGATATATAATATCTAATGATAACATTTAGCTTATGACTCGATGATTCCAATGATACCTGGACGCTAGATCAGCATTATCCAAAATTTCAGCAGCATCAGCAAAATAGAATTTTTGTCTGTCTAGTCTTCTAGTCTAGTATTTTTGTCTGCTTTGTAAATCGACAGATGGCGCTTTTCTGAACAGAACTAATTTATTGAGGGTTGAAGGGAAAATTGTTCAAATCTAGACAAGCTGCAAATCATTTAGCAACCAAAACCGGAATATTCTATTCGAATGAAAATGTTTGATTTGATTTAAACTGATTTCTCTATCTAGCTACCACTGCAATATTACTGGTATCTTTTGCCATCGGTTACATGGGCTCGGTCACCAAGGTCATCTTTTTCTACATATATCCGGCTTATGAATCGTAAGTTTATCATTCAAAGATAAGATAGGCTTTAATTGTGTCAAAAGCAAAGACTACACTTTTACTTTAGAGATGACAAAACAATTTTAAGCACAAGAAGACCGGAAATGAGCAGTAAAATAATAATTACTACATTTCAATACATTGAAATAGTTGGTGTGTCAATTTGATTTCACCATTAAACTAGGGCTCTCACCAAAACCCAAACAAAAATCAATTTGCAAGAAAAACTGCACTTTAGGACCAATTATGAAGTTGCTTTCGTAGATAAATGCAGTTTTTACGGCGTTTGGGTTTTAATTTAATTTAAACAATCTTTAATGACCCTCAATGATTTTCTCTCTTTCTCCCCTAAAGTGTGCAAGCATTGGACACAAAGGAGTACGACAAGATCATTCACTGGCTCACCTACTGGGCTGTGTTTGCTTTGTTTGCACCGCTCGAAGAGTGTACTCTACTCGAGCTAATTCCTTTCTACAACGTTATCAAGGTTGGTCTTTGATTTTAGTTGTTCACCATATTTTTTTACAAAAAGACCGGCGTTAAAGCGCCGTTTGCCTCTTGTAAAAATACGACGGCAAGGCTGCTGAGGTCAAACTCGAGTTGTAATTTGAAAGGTTATACAAAAAAATCGAATTAAATTGAGCGAGAATTGGAAAAGTTCGAATTCCGAATCAAATTGACAAAGAATTTGAAAATTTATGCACAAAATTCGAACGCAATTGGAATAAAATTCGAATCATAACACACAAAGTTAATTTTGAATCGGTTAAGGATTCGAATCACAACAGCGAAAGTTAGATTCGAATCGGTAACGAATTTGAATCACAACAACGAAGTTGGATTGGAATAGGTAAAGTACTGTAGAAGTAACGTAAATCTCACAGTACTAAAACGTGGGTAGCAGAATATTAAAAAATGACAGAACATAGAAAACCACGACCATATTCATTAACCCTTTCGCTCCCGAAGGCGCTATCGGGACATAAGTGTCCCGCTCATTCAATTAGCGATATAAGGCTTATCTTTTACTGATAATCTTTGGAATTGAAAGGGTTAATACTAATCAGATCCTTCAGTCTCTCCCTCAATTGATTAAAACTGGTTTAATAATTATAATTATCTCTCAAGTTTTAAGTTTAACTTGAAGAAGAGACCAAAGAATACGGTTCTAGCATAATTATTTAATTATATATCAGATATTGATTGATAATGATCTTTATTATTTATATATAAATATAGATAGTATTCGTCATCTGGCTGTACGTTCCAATCGAGCCGAACGGATCGGGTTTGTTTCTCAACCGATACATCATTCCGTTGTCGCGACTCATCAGTCGCAAGTCACTGGACAAGATTGGCGCTGATGCTATCGATAAGATTTCTGAAACTCTCAAAGGTATTTATTTATACTCATTATTAGTTGGATTCTCTCTCTCTTTCTCTCTCTCTCTCTCTCTCTCTCTCTCTCTCTCTCTCTTTCTTTCTCTATTTCTCTCTTTTACTCTAACTCGCATTCATTCATCTCTTCCCTTCAAAATTTTGGCCAAATTTCTAATTCAAATAAAAAATACTTTCTCTTTCATTTATCTCTCTTCTTCCTCTCTCTCTCCTTCCCTCTCTCTCCCACTTCTCTTTCTCTTATTTAACTTTCATTTAACCCTCTCCCATTTCTCTCTCTCTCTCTTACTCTCTCTCTCTCTCTCTCTCTCTCTCTCTCTCTCTCTCTCTCTCTCTCTCTCTCTCTCT
>WURS02081336.1:0-10193 GCA_011762765.2 Rhinocypha anisoptera
GCCGTAAAATTACCATGGCAGCGGTGGATTCTTCGTGTTTCGAGTCATCCAACTACTGACGCGACGGAGTTTACTCCCACTAACGTTTTTGCGTAAAAAAAAACCACCATCATACTCGGATTAACAATCCGAGAATAATCGCAGTCATCCAGTCCGTACCATGAACCTGAATCTATATGCACAGGATAAATTAACTTTGCAAATTTCAATCAAATTACACGGTTTATTTGCAACCGGCTTCGTCTACACACCTGATGATGTTTACTATGCAGATGAAACTGGTCGAAAATAAACAGTCTTTTTTAGTTTAGATATTAGCAAAGTTTTACCTATCCTGTGCAATCATGGAAGAGTCCCACAGGGTAGAGCCCGAGTACGATTTCTTATATTTTGAATCTTTACCTTTTTCTCACCGGTTTGGAGTGGGCCCCTACAAACTTTAAAGTAGACATCTTATATTTTATGGTGTTACAGGTGGAGACAAATGTAGTGCAGCGCTAACAGTGTACAATCGTTTTAAAACCGATTAATGCTAAAAATATACAAGATACAGAATCTCCTCCTAGTTACTGCTCTGAATCATGTGTGCCATGTATAATGGTAGCAACACTAATAAATGTAGTCCTCCAAACTACCTTATTATCCTACCAGTATCTACACTACCCACACGCTGGCATCTACCATTATTTACTTGTGTATAAAAAATAGTCATTTTCTGTTTCCTGAATTCACTGGTTCTTTCCACTTAGTTCCTTACTTAATTGTCGTAACTTGAAATGGGTACCATTGGTTTCTCTTCATCTTTCTTCTAGAATTATCCAATATTGACTCGAATAACAACAAGTTTATGACATGTCTAAACCGTTTTCCTCACTTTGAATGCATCAGAAATACTCCTGATCACTTGAGACGAATTATATTTTAAAATTTAAATTATATCATGCATCTTTCTTCAGTTCCTTGTGTCTTTGCAATTTAAGACAACATTTTTCCTTATTTTCAATTAAATAGAAAGGATTAGCGCAGCATTTCCCCAGCTAACTTTATTGTCGTACCTAGAAGACTGTATTTATAACATTTTAAAACCACTGTGAAAATTTTTCATTTGATTCAACAAGTAAAATAAAAACGTCAATGTTTCATATCAATAACGTTTAACAGTATGAACAATTATATATTAAATAAACGGTAAAACTGCACAAAACCAATCGAATACCATTATTGACTATCTATCTTCAGTGGTATACATTTATGTCTCCATGGTCATTAAATACGTAAAACTGATGTGTATCTATTTTTGTTTCTTTGCAGTGCTATCTTCGAGTGGAGAAAGGCTACGCAGAGTGAAACCGCCCAAGCCACTTCCTACAGACAACCCCATTTGGGCTTGTTTGGGGACTGGAGCCATGAAATCCGTCTTTTGCGTATCATCTCAGTGCTATGGAATCGAACTGCATTTCGTGGAAAAACAAACTCATCAGAATATTGACCGTTTCAAATTATATGATCAACGCAATGAATATTTCAGAAGTTTGCAATCTTCAGTTGTCTTTCAAAAGGTGGCCATTTTGAAGCTTGTCATTGTCACCCCCATATTAGTTTTTCCAAGTGAAAAAGAATCGGACACAAGTTTTAATTATTTCCTGTGTCACTCTCAAGTGTTCATTGGTTTTATTGAACCAATGATCCCCTGGTAGATGACAGTTTCAGAATGAATGCTCCCAGAGGAATTTACTGGATTCAGAGAGTGTGAATGACGAGGAAGATAATGGTGTCAATATGTCTACTTTCAAGCCTATATACTTAGTTTCATTGAGTACAAGATACAGTTGATCGTTATGCGATCTTACATGGAACAGTTCCTCAAGATTATGTTAAATAATGACAGTTTTTGCGTGATTTTTTTTGTGAATAATGGTGCTGGAGGATTTGTGAGTTAACCCCTCCAAGATTTGTCGCAGAATAATTTATAATTCTCCAGGAATGCAAGATTTATTGCACGAAAATTTGACTGAAGAAAAGTTCTTCCCTATGTATTATTATCAGAAGGTGTGTCTAATTATGACCCCAATTTCTTGAAGTGAACTTTAGTGTCGGCCTGAAAATCACAAAAGTAGTGACATTACCTTTACAAAGAATCCAAACGTTACATTTGACGTGACGTGGGTGTGGTCAGTGAATTCTCTCTCCGTATATGCCTATTGTTTGTTATCTCAGAGTGCACATTGTAAAAGTCTTTAAAAAAGATAAATGGATGCAAATGCTTTTTATCCTCGTGACGAGTTCCGAATCAGCAATTAACAGCGATGGAATTATCAGCACTTTCAGACGTTTGGTGTGTGATGTGTGAATCTTCCGTTCACTTGTTCCCTGTGTGGCAATGAATCCACTACAATTCATCTGTAATTCCCACAATACCTTTGACCTAAACAAACCCTGCTTCTTTGTCATATTGGAACAGCATCTCAGCATTAGATTTTCACGGATAGCCTTCTTACAATACTCCCAAATTTTTAAATCTCTTTCGGCGACATAGGCGCTAGTAAATATTAAGAAGTCTATTAAGATTAAACCATTAAGAGAGAAGAGTGATTTTATTTATTCTTGTCCAACAGTGTTAGAGAAACAGTCCGGCTTCAGTTCAAGACAAGTCTTTTTGCATTCGTGCACTCATATTTTAACATTGTCAGTTCTCTTAAGGGAAACAAAACAGGGAAGAGCGTCCACCAGAACTCACACAGAAATAATTTTTGTAATATATGTTGGTCTCCTTCCTTAGTTTCTATAGAGATTCGATTGAGACGCAAGCTACTTCATCAAAGCTGATATTATTATTGTTTAATACTAATGTCGCCACAGCATTTCTATTGGTTTTTCCACCTAAAAGCGTGGAACTGGCTAGTGCCTTTATTCGAGCTGACAATGGTATTATCGCTTACTGCATAAGATGCAAATATAAAGAACCAAATTTATTTTGGGCGCTTGAAGCCAAAGGCGCCTTTGAGGTATTTTACTACATATTGTGGTTTATAAGAATTACTGTAGTATCTTAAACATTAAAAATGATTTTTCTCCTTAGTGTCTGTAGCATTTTGTTTTAAAATTCCTTTCTTACTCCATACTTTTCTTTTATTAAACATTATATCCACAATTGTCATGCAGCGCGAGATGCCTCGTTGAAGTATGATAAGTAATGCTAAGTCTCAAGACTTTAATAATGCTGTTTTATATCAATGAAATTTTTGCAGCTCTGATGGTGTTAAATGTTTACGTTACATTTCGTGTTGCGGTGCCTTATCTAGGTTTTTCTGAATTTATAATTTACACAGGGAATTACTATGTATTTTCATTTTTCCAGAACTTCTCTTCGTATTGTGTCTAGGATATCATCTCTCTGAAGACCTTATTCTCTCTTTTTCCATTTCGTGTTTGACAAGATTTCCACCATATTTTCCACACCATACATTCTTCTACATTTTCTGCTCATAAGTTTATCTAACCGATCTTCTTGCTAAGCCATATTAAGCTCCTTGATTGAAGCTTTTTCATCCGATCGTTCAAAAATTCTCACCTGACATTCATAACTTGGTATTGACAAATAAAAAAAATCCATCACATTTGTAATTCGTCTTATGAAACCAAATATGTTCTCTAGGTGGAGAACATATTTGATTTATTAAGTTGTACAAACTATGGTGTATTCGCCTTAATTTCGGAAATGGTTGTAGGCATATTACAAGAGAGATTATTGGTGTGGATATGAACGGTTTAGAAAAAAATCCTTATACTATGAGGGAGCAGTATAAACATGTTTAAAACCCAATGCGCTATTGCTGTCCATATATAACTGGATATGCCTCCACCTCCAAGCCCTCCCATCTCCGTCAGACGCCGGGTTTTGGTGTACCCCTTAAGCGCATTCCTGATCTCCATGGTTATAGAATAGCAAGAAGCTAGATACGTTAGGCTAAACTAAATCCAGCAGTTTTTTATGAATTTTGACTTAGAAAAAATTTTAATGGACTTGAAAACATCAAGAAAGGAGAAAAAGAAAACTATATTTATATAGGAAAATATGAGAAGAAAACGTAAAGTGAAATGTAAAACGGATTGGATAAAAAACAGGAGAATGGAATGGGATGAGTATTTGAAGTAAATGAACGAGGAGTGAATGGTGAAAATGTCGAGAGATGATAAAGAAAGAGGAAAAATAAGCTGAAGGAAGATAGGAGTGAAAAGTCTGAAGGATGGTATCATTTGAGAACGAGCGGACGATTAATGCGGAGACGAAGTAAACCGAGAGATGGGCAGAACTCGAGATCTGTCGGACTCGACAATTGTGAATGTCGTCGCCACCTCGCTTATCACAATCCTTTTTGTTCAACATCATTATCACCACCAACGTCCCTCATAATTTGCCCTATATAACTCGGCCTTCCTCGCGGGGTCATCCTTCCCATTACGATGATCGAAGAACGGAATAAATCCACCTATTATACTTTATAATAAATATAACTATGAAATTAAACTATAGGAAATTAATAAAATCAACTAAAGGAACTAACTTCAATTAATGGAATGGATAAATTTAACTTCTTCTCTGGTCAGTAATCCGTAGATTGGTTGGCATCAGTCTTTCGTCTCTCCATTCCGGTCAAATCTTGGGTCAGCCTCTACAACTCCAAGTAGGAATGGCAGCCCATATCCTCAACAATTTGTTTAATATATTCCTTCCTGGGCCATCCTCTCGCACTTTTACCATGAACTGAGCCCTCTATAATGGTTCCTAGTGTCTTATAGTGTGTCCTATCGTCTCTTTCTCATTGTTTTCCACAGACATGGCAGCTCATCAGCTCTCCGTAGTACTAATTTAACTATTGGAAATTGAATAAAATAACATTTGTGATTTCACAGTCTTCAAGAAACGACCAGGGTTTCAACATTTAATTCCATCGTCATGTCTAAATTCATAAATTAAATGTATAAACGCGGGTTTGGTAAAGACTGGAATCATAAAGTTATTTTTTTCAATTTCCAATATGAATCGATTTCACAGAGTTCCGCCTTAAACCGCAAATTATATATATTTCAAATAGTTTCTCTATCTGGCTGGGTTAGCCTGGGGGTATCGTGCTCGCCGGCTAACCCAATGGTCGCGGGTTCGAGTCCCGCTCAGGGCATAGGTGTTGTGTTCGTCCAGATGGGTTTTTTTCTATGATATTAAGAGGTGCGAAATGACCTTAGCCGCCCATGCACCCTATAAAACAAAAATACTAATATTGTAGTTTCGCTACGCTGTAGCATCTTAAGGAATTTTGAGGAATCCACAGAGTCTCGGTCTCAGTTATCCCTCAAAACAATCCTTCTGGTAGATCATTGCATTTTTTCCTGATTTTCATCGCGACCGTCGATTGGGTTGGATCGATCAGCCAGCAATCCTCCCGGCGTCTTCAGTTCGAATGTCGAACGAACGCCCGGCAAAACGTAAAGATCAACGCCCCAAAAACCCATCTCTTTCTCGCACGAATATGCTTTTGAAAGGCTAGAGTCGACGAGAATCGCCTCGGAAATATTTAAACTCTTGGAAAATCGAGTCAAGGTCCCGGAGTCGGGTGATCGGCCGTCGATTGATTGGGGGATGATTACTAGTATCCCGGTATCGGGCGATGAACGAACCATTGACCGAGACGGACCGCAGTGTCGCGTCGCTTGGCATCCCCGGAACCACCGACGAACCATACTTCGAGGTCGTCCCCGGAAACCGCCCCGCCCCCTCAGCTGACATATATGCTTCACCGCGAATTTTTCCAGTACCGACACGCGCGGGAGGAGGAGTGGGGGGGGGGGGAGAACGAGGAGGTGGCCGACGGCGGTCATTATTTCGTCACCGGAAGGGTTATATCGACGGGAGCATTTCGTTTTCACCCCCTCTCCACCCCTCCCAGGAAGAAAACCGAATCGTTATCCCGGCACGGCGGGAATTGAGGGAGGGGGAAAGGGGTTTCGCGTGTGGCATCGTACACGCGCGTGCGGATAGAGCGTGCGAGTGGCTGACACGAGGGAAGGGGGGGGGGGAGAGAGAGGGAGTTCCCGGGATGAAAAAAGAAAGAGACCAAAGGGTTGAACGAGGGAGGGAGGGAGGTAGTGAGCGTGTGTGGTGGAAAGGAGAGAGAGAGGCGGGAGGGAGGGAAACGCAGCGCGCGGAGATGTGGTTTTTCAAGTCTTCTTCCTTATTTTTTTTATTTATTAAAGGGGTGGCTGAATGACTTACTTTTTCGCCGGGATGTCCCAGGGCGATCTCCTCTCCCCCCATCCTCCTCCACCCACCACAATTCCCCCATTCCCTTTCACCGGTTACCCCTCCAGGGTTTCGCTTCCGGGATACCTTTTGATGTTCGCCGGTCCCCTCTCAACCCTTTCTCCCCAGCCACGGTGGTTGAGGCCGGGGTGGTGACATGGCGGGGAGAGAGAGGGATGGGGCGGGGCTCGTGAAAGATTCTGCTCTGAAAAAAAGAGGAAGGGAGGGTCCAGGGGATGGCGGCGGAGGGAGTACATCGAGAAAGGGTTGATTCCGGGAACGGTGTATGGGGGCGGGGGGGTTTGATGTAGCGGCGGTTCCCTTTTGTTTCTCCCATTCCACCCTCCACACACCATCCCTGCCCCGCCTAAATGCGAACTGCCATCCCTTCCGCCTTACCAAGCAGACGACGACGAGGAACCTGGGCGTGCCGACGAAGAACCACCACCCGCTTGATCACCCTAAGGGCTGTCATTAAAAATATCTCGATGGCAGGGGGAACTCCTTCTTCTTTGGGGTGACCGCGCGCACTTGTTACCTAACCGAAACTCTAAGACTCTCCTTCCACGGATAACACTCGGCCATTCACAGAAAAAAAATTTGCTACCGTAGGCAAGGAGAGCAAATTGTTCAAATTTCGCATGCAACTCGATGTCTATGCTTGGGTACCTGTGTATACTAAGAAAGCTGGAAATTAGATAGAAAGTTTAATTAAAGACTTTAAAAAAACCATTGCTTAAAACTCACGGACAGCGTAGCGTTTCAGGGTGTTATAACTGTCTTTGATCGCATCAGGTTAGCCGCTTTGAGATGTGGGTATGGCGAAGAAGTAGTATTTCTATTTATAGGGTCCATCGATGGCTATGGTCATTTCGCATCTCTTTAAATAGTAGAAAAATCCAACTAGGGCAAACACAACACCCATTCCCTGAGTGGGACTCGAATCCGATACGCGTGGGCTAGTCGGTACCCCGCTTCCCTCAGACTAAGCCGACCGGTGGGAAGATTTAAAATTGGTAGAAAAGATTAGAACATAGTCATTCTGTGGGTTCAGAGGAAAATAGATGAGTGGAGATACATTTTAGAGTATCGAGTGAAGTGAAAGAAAAATTACCATTCAGGATAATACTCTCCCCATATTTGCCCTTCCACGTAAATAAAATAAACTCCTCTTTACGTAAATGTGGCCTCGGCCGATTTTCAAAAAGACACATATCTCGTCACCTAACTCCAATGTACTCATGGATCAATTGTTGAACGAAATAAATATTGCAGATCGTGTTTGGGATGGCATTAATATAGGTATACAGCCGGCAATCCACCCAGCGGCGAGGGGGGGCACATATCGTACGGCGGGGATCGAGATCGAGTTTGATTAAAAACGGACTCGGGTTCAAACCATGCGATCAAAACTTTTGTACAACTCCAAACATACCAAAGCTAAGTGTTTTCTCGGGATATCAGATCAATATTCAGTATTGCAAATCGATAACATTTTTACAATAATTTTTAAATCGAAAATAATATTTACATGAATGTAAATACATCATTTATAACAAGAGAAAAGGCTCAGCTCAGACCGTCATCAAGTGGTATTCGTTTTGTTTATTCTTAAAAGAAGTTCTCGACATATTTATAATGTTTGTGGACAGTGTTATATTAACGTGTTGCATCACGGACAAATGAGTTAGCCGATCTTTCAGTGCTTTGTGAAATGTAGCTGATAAAGGGATAATGTATGCAAAATGGACAGAGAGACTAGAAAACCAGGTAGCTTGGCATGGTAGGGGAAGGGAGTCAGTTGCCGGGAGACATTCGAAGGACACAGAAAATGTGTATTGAAAGTATACCGAGAGGTGATGCGTCGTTGGAGACAGGTGGAAGGATGTGATGGGCGAGCGGGGGAGACTCACGAGGTGGCCACGCCGCCGGTTGACCCCGCAATGCACGCGGCCTTGTTGTTTCCCGTCCGCTCTTGCTTCTAGGGGTCAACCGGCAGAGACTGGCCCGGCGACTCCCGCTGCGTCCGCCTGCGGTTCAACGCGCCCCGCTCCCCCTGCGGGAATATATCGCCACGGCGACCGAGACGATTGGAACAGGGAGCGGCCAACTATTGTCGGCAGATTAGCCAAACGTGTCCCCCGCACGGATTTAACATTTCTTCAAAAGCAAAAGGGGTATTTTTTTGTAAAAATTATAAAAATGTACGGAAATCTTACAACGTCTTCTGATACTAATTGTTTATTGAATTTGGAAACTCCACTCAAATCCTTCAAACAATTTATGAAGTGAACCATGACGGTTTTGATTTTCCCACTTTTACTTAAGAGCCACACAAAAAACGGCATTCGAATCGCTAGCCACACTTCCACGACCCCTAAAAACCGTCCAAATTCCCTGACATCCGAGGGAGGAAATCACCTCATTTTCTTTTATTGATGAGTTTATCTTTATAAGTTCTTTTGTATTTGTTGAGTCTTAAAAAGTTTTCCTACTACATTACATAGACCAATATTTTTTCGTGTTAGATTGTACGCATGGAAAAAACTGTCATTTCACTTAAATTTTTGTTCTCTCTTACGGAGACAATAATTTTTGGGATACACAACTCATAACGTGATTTTTAAAAATAGTGAACTCATAAGGCGTTCAATTTGTTATAACACTACGAAAATACTGCAAAAGTATTTCAATTATTTGATGATTTTCGCCAAATATAGAAGAAAAAATTTTCCTGTAATTAAGATTTGATAAGGACAGGACCACAAATACTTAAATGCACCACGACCTGTCCTATTTAACCTTTTCCGCGGAGACTAACTCTTCAAGGTATCTCAAAGCGAGATAATACGAACTAGGAAAAAAAAAAATCGTGGAGCCATTTGTGAGACTCGCCGCAAGATAATTATTTTTCGCAAGGAGTGCCGTAAATATTTCACAAGACCATTTAATGATCTTCCTCCGTTGCTTTGGTGGAGGAGTTGCAGTGTAAATAACGATTCAGGTGGGCTATAACTCGATGATATAGCGTATGTCGCGAAAATTTCACTTAAATACTTTTTCGGAAGGAAAAAAATGTGGCTCATTCAACAGTGGACTGATGGCGAATGAGTCTACACTTACCGGTTGGATTTAGAGATACTTTTGCTACTTTTTCACGTTATTGTACTAAACCATCATGTTTTCAAAGAAGTCCAACATCATTTTCACTGTGATTAAAGTATAAATAATATATCTTTTCACGATTCCTTTCAGGTGATAGGTATTTATTAAATAAGCAATACCTATTCAGTTATTCTATAGAACACACCCTGAGACATTGAAGTCGTGAAGAATATAGTCGTAGGAAAAATATAAGTTAAGACAACACGAGGAAGGCCGAGTAACATATATATGGCACAATTCTAAGAGACGTCTGAAAGAAAATACTGCCAATAGCAGTAGCCAACGAGAGCAGTATATGGGAAAAGTTGGAAGGTTGCAGTCAACTTAACTTCAGATTATTATCAGAATGTAATAATGAAAAGGTTATCCTACCAAATATGTTGCCCATTTTGTTTTATGTAACAATTTGTGTTTTGCAAATCGTAATTTGCAATTTTTTTCTTTGGTACCACCTTCCTTAACTTCATAACGCAGCACCGTCACATTATTATTCAATATTTTTTGTCATACATTTTTCCTATTCTTCAGATTCCATTCTATTCTTTCAAGTCTTCAGATTTCTACAAACAACTTCCTGTTTTTCCCAACATGCCAAAAACCTAGTAAATCGTCTCCTCTTCCTCCATCTCTCCAGTTTGAGCCAGTCACAAATCAGATCCTTGTCATTAAGTTGCAGATGTTCACCGCCGCGAGTTATCCATGTTAACTTTACCAAAAAAAAACGGTATTA
>WURS02081347.1:0-10192 GCA_011762765.2 Rhinocypha anisoptera
CTCATCCAATTGGGGGGCGGGGTTTCTGGAAGTGGGAAGGGTTGGGGGAGGAAGGTTTTGAGTGGATAGGAAGGTCAAAGGGGAGGGGGGGGAGGTGAGGTACAATTATAAGTGTCACGATGAACCTAACCTAGGGAACCTCATCTTACTGACAAAAGACACGATCCCTTAATCCGAGAAAAGTGGTGTGTACAAATTAAAGTGCGCAGAGTGCCCGGCGTTAACGTGACCATTGTTAACGACCGCGGACAGCATACATTGTGACACTTATAATTGAATCTCACCTCCCCTCCCCCCTCCCCTTTGACCTTCCTATCCACTCACAACCTTCCTCCCCCAACCCTTCCCACTTCCAGAAACCCCGCCCACCAATTGGATGAGTATTTAAAGGAGTGCTCTTCTGTAAAATTTACCTGATAATGATTTTTCAATGATAAAATTCACACGACCCTGTCGAAACCCGGGTCGTGTTTTTAAAATTAAATTTGTGTGGAATTACCAAGTGTTTCTTTTACTCCAATATATCGTAAAATAGTTTGACCATATAAATGCACATGAATAATTTAATCTGCTCTCTCATATACGTAGGTTATTGTAGGTTTAATTCGTTAACAACAGGAAGTGTGGAGTTCAGAAATAAGATCATACCTATGATCCTTGCTGGTTGAATGCGTTATCTATCTGTCACCTAGAATTTCAAGGTTAAGTTCACCTATAACTCAACTATTAAATAAATAAATCGCCGCGGTTTGCCGCAATGAAACATTACTCCAATCCTGTTTTTGTTTCTTTGTTATAAATTATTTCCATCAAGGCACCGG
Organism: Rhinocypha anisoptera; assembly: GCA_011762765.2. NCBI lineage: Eukaryota > Metazoa > Arthropoda > Insecta > Odonata > Chlorocyphidae > Rhinocypha > Rhinocypha anisoptera. The sequence goes on from WURS02081347.1 coordinate 822, forward strand.
GAAAACATTTTCCTACCGCATGCTTAACATTTAACCGGCTTTTTCCTTGAATATAACGACCTAATCAAAATCGATCGCACATCGAATTAATGCACATTCACTCGCATCTGCATTAATTTTTAGTTTATCTTTAAAAACTGACCGTCCTTGATGTTTTCAGACTCCCACATTCATTCACCGCTCACGTGTTTTCAGATTCCCTCATCCTCCCTTTTATTGCTCTTTTCTCGTTAATACTTTCTCATTTATATGCGCATTTTGTTATTTTCTCAGTCATCATGTGCTTCTAGTCTGGTTATGAATCGTTCGTATAAGGTTCCGGTAATTAAACGGGAGTCATTATTCAATATTTCCTCCAATCGTCATCCTCTCGGAACTTGGAAAGACCTTACTTCTGAGTAATGTCTTGTATAAACATGGATTACATCAAGAAATCAAATAATTTGTGGTCTTATTCGGTATGGACTCGAAGATCGAGCCTCAACAATGGCGATATTGTGGCGTGTGAGACAGCGATTCACTCTGACGTGATATTGTAAGAATTGATCAAGGCTGTGACATTAAAACTTAATAGCTGTGAGGGGGTAAAGCGATTTCTCGCCTTTCCAGTGTTACAGTAAGCTCGAGGAGAGAATTTCGGATCTAGAGGATAACCGTGACTCAAGGATGGATCGAAGGTTAGCGTTAAACTTCCTCTTACTCGTCCACTTCTGGAGCATAATTCATTTCGGAGGATAAAGCTGCAGACCAATTCGAAAACACATTCCAAATACCATTTCAGGGATATTAAAAATCCTTGCTGAGATAAATAATTCTTATTTTGATGCCCTTTTTTTATAAAATGCAGTAACTATTTGATTTTTTTAATTGAAATATTTTACTCTACATCCCACACCATCGTATCAAATTTCTAGTTATTTTTGGAAATGATCACTGGCGTATCCTATTTTAATAGGACATCATGCAGGTCACGATTAGGGTCTGTGATAAAGAGTGATCTGGAAGCCATAGTACGCAGTATCAAATGAAATGGAATAGGCAGAAAATACTATAAAATATAATTAATTTTGAGCTGATACTATTTTTATAATACAGATATATCAAATTATGTTGAATGGCTCCTGCTCCGCAAGTTTAACTGACCGACGAAATAATATTATCGTATATATGGCCTTCAAAATAATTTGTTCCTTTTTTAGTGTAACGCCTCCATATCAGTAAAAAAATTCAGCTTTCTCAGTTTTAAAAAGAACTATTGTGTCTAAATATATTTCCAATATGAGATATGTATCTGTAGACCACTAGTACTACATTAACACATGAAGCTTCTTTTAATTTCTGTTTGGCTTCCCAATTAACAAAATCCATAATGTATCACTTCTCCCTGGCTTCTATTAACTTTTACGAGTTTCAAAATAATCCTCTGAATCTTGCTTTTCTTTGAAGCCTACGATCGATGAACCACGTCGAATTAACTTTTAAATTTTTATGAAACCTCCGGATGAAACCAAGACTGATTAGTCATAGAGTTAAGAATACTATACTCTATGATCTCTATTATATAGTATCCTTTACTCTATGGTGGAGTACAGGGCATTAAAAAGAAACGAGGTAATTGTCAGTAAACAGACAGAATTCACGTGTAAACACGTTAGTTATCTGTCATCTTGAAATACAATGCCTCATTCACGTCCAGATTTTGATTAAGTATGTGATTAGCCATTATAGTTATACAATCTGTAAGCCTCCCTAGTTGGGTAAACCTTCCACTCTGTTAAGCATTTCAAAATTCAAGTAAATTTCCTCAAAAATCGTGTAATTAAAATTATATAACGTCATAAACATTATAACCCTCCATTTCTCAATGATTGTTTTATCCATTATTGAGACCTCCGCGGTGTACAGGGTGTGAAGAGTCATCTCTTCCGGGGTTGCTTCCGCGACTGTCCATGTTGTTGTCCCCACAACATGGACAGGAACCGAAGCAACCTCGGAATAATTGAATCTTCAGATTGTTTTATCGTAAGAACTAAAACATTTCATTTTTTACTAACCTATTGTGGCTCTTGATGGATTTCATCAAGATTTTTTTAACATTCAGAAGGGTAATCAGAAGAGAAAATGATTTTTCGACGGTGACAGTCGAATATACTAATTAAAGACTAACCCCCATAGATCTTATTATGAATAATTACGAGTAAAACGACAGTTATAATCCTATGGCACAATAAGCTCAAACTAGGGAAACATTTTTCAAAATAGAACCAATTTCTTTTGGTGCGTATGTAACACAATTTGCTTTTTTATTATATTATATATCTTAAAGATTCTCTATATCTTCCGTATTAATTCAAACTTCATATGATGTCATAGATCGACATATTCCTTTACAAAATTATCATACGGCAAAATTTTCTTTCGCTTATATCGCCAACATAGAAATACACCTCTTTTAAGAAAATCTAGTAACTTAAGAAGAAAATTTAAAACAATTTTCGCCATTAATTTTCTATGAGAGCTAGGTGGTTACGTTTAAATTTAATTATATTTTACGTGTGGCTATTTCCATACATTCTTTTACTTTTAAGAGTATACCTTGTCAATACGCCAAAACTTGAGGAAACGGCACACCATAGTTTATGGCGGTGAGAGGGGAAATATCTCGTTATCCAGGCAGTCCAAGGCTAATAAAATTGAGTTCCAGTGGATTAATACACATTATTGATATAAAACTAATATTTAATCCACTAATTTCAATATTATCTCACAGATATAGTGACATAGGTTTTCAAAATTTTTAGTGAATTAACTTTCATTTTTCCAACAAAATCCTTGAATACATTAAAAACTGTTTTTAAATTTTTTTATTCTAATAAGTGTATCCTGGTAATAAATTTAATGTGTCCAAACGCATTTAAAAGTGCTCAAGTTTCCAAGTGAGCGTACGCTGGTATTAAACTACATGCTATAGAGCCGAAGATGATAAATATTCATAAAAGATTTATATATTTTAAAGATATTTATCATCGCTTTCGCAGCATATATACTTCAAATACAACATAAAAACAGCATAGATACTTCGTCTACATCTACGCACTATCCTGAAAACCGTCGCAAGGTCTACGCGACAGTTCCCTTATTTATCCCTGACTGTCCCTTAAGTATCTCCCTGATTTTACGTACGTGACGGAGTATTTATCTACCGTACTATGACGGGGTTTGTAATATAATTTTAACCTCCTCGCTGAAGTAATCTTTCTGAAATATGCAAAATAAATTTAACCTGTATTTCAGCCTATCCTCACCGAGTGGCTCCCAACATAATTCCTCGAATAAATGCTTTCTCGAGATGGAATTTAGGAAATCCACAGTGTCAATTTTACAGCTTTTTAGAGTTCTGGAATATTAATCTAAAGACAATTTTGTTCTAGCTAGAGAACATAAATATGCTTCACTTTATAAACCTACTCATATTTTTTTTTCAAACCCCTCACCTCTCTATCCACGCTTTGAACATTCCCAGAGATTTGAGCTTAATGTCTCCAAGATTAAGACACATGACCCATGATGAACAAGAAATCCTATGTTTACGCGTGAAAATGATTTATGCTTCTTTATGTTGGATGACACAATATATCACAGCCATAAGCAAGGGCTAATTCAAAAAATTCTGCGGGCCCGATTTGCTTTCGAGTTTGTTTTTCTGGAGTCTTATCATATGTCATATCCGAGCTCCTAAGGGTTAAATGTTAAAATACCTGGAACCACAACGATGAATTTTAATGTTAGTATCTCTTATTATGCGAACCGCTACCTCCTCGAATCTGGATTTTTTTGTCCGCGGTCCCAAGAGCATGACAAGCGCGAGCGAATGTACGTAATGGCACCACGCCAGGCGAATGCGAATTAAAACGTGGGGGGAAGAGGGAGAGTGGGCAGGGAGGGGGGGGGGGAGAAGAGGGATTGCTCGTGAGTATATTCTCCGGTTTCCTACGTGCACTCTCGAAATCCTTTTCGTGGACAACGTCAGGGAGAGATGCTTTTTCCATGCAAGCATTCAAGAACGCTGGTGCGGTTTGCGGTGGGTCAGTAAACGGTCTTAAGGAAAATCGTGAATTAGAGCTTCTTTGACGATTCGAACTGCAGATAGGACTGATAAGCGAAGGGGGAAGGCGTGATTACAGCGAGACACCGGAGTGACAAAATGGAGTCGGGGATCGACCTTCCCGGAAATTCCTGCTTCAGTCAACCCGATGTGGGATCAAGTGACAAGAGAAAAACTTAAAAAGCAGCCGGGGAAATGTATACTCTCTAATTATTTATCTCTTCTTGGGAACTATAAAACTTGCATATTAGTTATGAGGATTGAAGGAGGTTTTAATACTCATACTAATACATACACATACTAATGATATGCTAAGACATAACACAGCGGTTAAGATATTACACCAAGAAATTGCCCTTAAACATAGATTAAAACAAGAACGATTGCAATTCTACAAGAACACACCCGAAAACAATATTGGAAAATGAAAATTCCAAATTATACTGGGACAGAACGCTCCATACACAGATAAAACAGTCATAAGCAATAGACCGGACATCACACTCGCAGACGAAAAATCTAAAAAAAATATCTGATTGACATGCTTATCCCAAAAGTCTTGCAAACTTGATGCATAAAGAGGAAGAGAAAATCACAAAATATATACTTAGCAATAGAAATAAAAGGACTCTGGGATCAGGAAACAGTAACAATAGTACCGGTTGTAATTTCAATCGCAGGAATCATCACGAAAAATTTTCTCACCTTTTTGGAAAAATTAAACATTAACAAACAGACACACACAAATATGCAAAAGGCAGTTCTACTTAAAATGGCCTCAATAGTAAGGTAATTCCTAAGTATACAATAGAGGAGCGTGTGACTTGGTGAAAACCCGTCACATGGTCAAGAAACCCACGAAAATCGAGCAAAAAAGAAGATAATAAACTAATATTCCCCTATCCTGATGATTCTGTATGTTTATTTTAGTCTCGGTCTGAAAGAGGAAATTTTTCTACGCCCGTCGTTTAGTTCATTTATTAAATTTAAATGTTTCGCTATTAGATACAGCACCAATACCACCATTAGAAACAGCCCGTAAAATATACGTACATGGGAGCATCTTATGCGATTTAATGGGGAAATTGGAAAAAGCATACAACTAGCTAAGCTAAAGGAATGCCTCTTTCCGAAAATTTACCTCTTTATTGACGCGACTAACATAAAGGCCGTTTGCCGTAGGCTTTCAATTTCTGATTAAATTATGAATAATATGATAAAGACATAAGCACTTCTCACTTTTTACTTGAGATTCATCCTACCTCTAGTAAGATTCGGAGGCACCAGACGAGCACTCAGGGCCTTTCAGGACTTTGCACACAGTAGTGATTGTTGTAAATATCAAAAACTCGTGACTTCTAGCACTTTGATTTCCTTGAGCTTAGATTCCTCACACAGCAGATGTTGCCTAAATGAAATCGAGAGAGCACAAAACAACAAATCAATGCTCTAAGTCACGATTTGGTATGCGCTGGAAATACGGTGTGAATGCCTGGGAAGTACACATAGAATTTAAGAACGACTCCATGGAAAGCATCTATTTCCAATAAGTGACGAATGATCTCCAATGACTAAACTAGAATGTTGAATTGATACGATACATAGAGAGATTTAGTCTATCCCAAAATATTTCATGATTCTCGGTTTAATAATTTCACCCCATGACGCGGCACTCACGTCACTCTAACAATGGCTTGGTTCATGGGACACACTCAAGTTTCTTCCAATCCACGACCCTCGGGTAACATAACTTGCTTCCTAAATGGCTAAATCAAATTATTTAGGTATTCGCTTTAGACTGAGAAGGAGAACTGCCACAGGTAAAAATATATAGTTACGCTACGCTCTAAATAAGGTGAATAGTGAAACGATCATACTCTTTTCGAAACGTTTGCCTTAATTTGGAAATAGAATGGTAATAAGGAAGAAAAGTGAACTGAAAATTCCTTAAAGGTAAGTCGCGTGTCCAAACGGAAAACTAAGGGTGTCGTCACAAAAATAGGTGCATACTGTCAATCAAATATTAAATATTTGAAAGATCAGCAAAAACAGACTATGATCAATCTCACAGGAAAACGGTGATTAAAACGTTTGCAGCAATCAGATTGAGCAAAAAAACTGCTTGGGACTATAAAAGTATGCTTTAATATACACTGGACCTGAACATCAAATGCGAAACAATTGAAAATGGAACGTAAAATTATTAGTTTGGAGTATCAAGAGGCAGACTCCTTCCTCCGAACGTTTGTACTAAAGAACTAGCAGCAACAATACAGATCGGTAATAAAGCGAGAGGAACAATTGAATGTCGCGTTCCGTAGAAGAGACCTCATCTCTTCGGAGTGTCGGTTCGACTTTTAACGCTTGTTATTGACCAAAAATCTTAGGAAACTATTTAAAAAGGTTGGCAATGCCACCGATGCCCCCTGTCCCTTTAGAAGACCGGAACGAAAGTCTTTGTCACCGTCGTCGGAAAGAGAGGTTCGATGAACCGCCTCTCGGCCGTTCGGCTTCATGGACCGATGCACATCACGGCTTAACCCTTCCTTTCACGTCTCGGGATTTCATTTTTTCTCAACCACTGCGGAGCCCCCTCACTTATCGCCGTCCAAGAAGACGCGAAAGAGTGACACGGTGCCCGGAGTTCACTACGCCAATTTATAACTGACATGCATTCCCGTTCCCTCACGCTTACTATCAATCACTTAAGCGACATAGATAAAATTTGTCATAACCATTGCGATTTGACGATTAATACCAAAAAGTGCCACAAAAATTATCGAGTCTCTTCGTCGAGCGTCAATTGATTTCTATTCGTCGGTGTGTGAATTTAAACAGGGTAATAGAGTACAAAATTATAATAGTTGGAAAAGAAAACACATGGAAGACACAGCACACCATTTTCAAGTCTTGTAGTCTGAAGTTTTTCACTTTAAAATGGTATAGCAAACACAAACTAGTCGGAATAAAAATGTTTTTATTAAATGTAAAACTGCAAGTGTTTTTCTTACCTAATATTATGGTACGTTTCCACCACATCACACTTGATTCTGTGTCGCATACAAAACTTAATAATTAACGAAATAATTAATTGCGGAGGTGATGATTTACCAAAAGAATATCGGAAACGCATATGGCTAAGTAAGGAAACAAACATTCGAATCGGTATAGAAAAATTATTTCTGGCTTGTTTAACACCGAAAAGCAGTTCACCTTCTCTAGGACAAAAGAGTTGAATTCCCTTTGGCTTCCGTACCAAATAATTTTTCATTCTAATGAAGCGGATTTACCATTTTCCTAAAGAAGGGAAATGACATAACGTTAAAAAAGATAAACAGTAGCGAAGTAAAACCGCCCGTAATAGATTCGTATGCTCCCTCCACTTCTGGCGTTATTCCAGTATGCCTTCAAACCAATAAAAAATGTCATCTGAAATCACAAACATGAGAATTCGTGATGCCTTGGGAGATTGTAACTTCCGCGAACCCATCGGTTGTGTGGTGGAGTTAAGTCCATATCAAATTAATTTTCAACCCTTGGCCGGTTGATAGCTGAGAATAGAACCCATCTGATACTAATCACAACTGCATTTTAAGATTCACGAGTCGGAGTAAGGAATAAAATACCTTTCTCGCTGTCCTTCGAAGAGGTGCTGGTACACAAAGCTATTCATCTCGAGGTTTAAATGCCATCCGAAGACATCAACCGGATTTGAAACCGGCAACACCATTCAGCAGCTTACCGCTGCACCCACTGAGCTACCTCGCTTACGTAAGTCTATAGATAATTTAGAACGATAAACTTGTATTTCTCTTTAAATTCCTCGTATACATGTATACCCTGAAAGGCATTTGATGGTGTGTGGCAGAGGGTGAGAACACCAAGTTTTTTAAAGAAATCTTCACAAATTTTAGGAAACAATTTAATCTATATTACAGCGCTTGATTTAATTTTGTCCGTTGAAAGAAAGAATCTATAAATCTGCTAGTTTGGGCATTTATTATCTATCTTACTTAGTGGAATTGACCGGACCGCCCTGTATAGGTTATTGAGGAATAATTGACTGAGCTTTACTATCTAATTCATAGGTTCTCAATTTTATCTAGCGTTAAGTCTTCTTCTTCCCTCTAAGACGAGTTCTGTAACTATCAACGTACGACGTTCTTAGTATTGCCATAGGAATTTTCAACGAATCGTGATGCCCTGAGCTACTGAACCATCTCAATTTTACAGTGCACGCGTATTCCAAACGGAGTATTCCACGAGAGATCTTTCTCCTTAAAATCACTCCTACCAACAATGCATCCGTTGAAACCTAATATTTTATTTCCTGTCCATAAATTGTTCGCATGACCCATGACAGGTTATCAGTAATTGTTACTCTAAAGTACTCAACCAAATCGACCACTTTTAAGTCCATTACATCTGAGTTGATAAATGCATTATTGTTTTGGTTAATTACTTAGGGATAAACGAAAAAACTTCCTCTAATCTGTCAGCATGGCTTTACAAAGTTTTCAATTTGAATTTTTCCATATCCCTTATCAAGATTCTTGTTATATTCTTCCCAGGAAAATATTGGATCTAAATAATACATATGTAGTATGTGACCTCTAAGTTCGATAATATGTTGTTCCGAACTCTTATCTATCTGAACAGAAAGTATGTCGTCATTTTGGGACCGCAATCTATGATTTCTCACTTAACAGTTGGAGTGGCACACATGTAACAAACATATGGTATTTTCTTTACTGGGCATGTATATCTAAAGAAAAGTGAAATATCTTGAAATCCTCGCTTCTCGAAATATTTTGAACAAAGTAAAATAAAAAATAGAGCTATAAGTTAAAAAAGCATCTTGTTTAATGGATCAGAACAAATAAATGATTAATTTAAAACAAATAATAAAAAGAAAGTATTTATTATTAGGTGTGGGTAAATAAAATACAATTCATTAATTAGTATATTGATATATATAATCAATAAAAATTAAATTCTAAATAAAAACCATTTACATCCATTAATTACTTATAACTGCATTCACGGTAAAAAATACATTCAAATATCTTATTTGTTACGAAATTTACCAAATGAAAACTTAGCATCCTGCAGTTTAGCCAAAGTTCCCCTTCTCTTTTATTTTCCAGATTTCACAATCCCTAAATTACGGTCTTTTGCTGAACGAATCTTTTGCATGTATCTTAAGGAAAAGGAGGTCGTGGTAGCCCAGTGGGTAGAGTGCTTGGCTACTGACCGGGGGACCCGG
>WURS02081358.1:0-10192 GCA_011762765.2 Rhinocypha anisoptera
GTGACATAGTTTTCAGCTTTGTCATGGCCACTACTACGTCATCTCTTCGATCGGACTTGTACTCCATTCAGCACTGTCTGCGCTTCGCAAGATCATCATGTTCACGCAAATGTGACACCGCTGGGGAATCACCGTCACTCTTGCCCCTCCCCCCCCTAATATCTTGCGCATAGGAGGGAGAGGGATAAGTATGCGAATTGAATGGGATGGTCGTTGTGGGTTAGGACGGGAGCAGATTCGTAGGTGGGAGGTGAGTTTTGAACTTCACGTATTTACATTTACAGCGATATGGGGTCGCTGTCATAGTAGCAATTGTGGCACCATCTAGCATGAAAGATTCTCACCACAGGCCAGTGGTGCTTAGCCTTAAGTATTCAAATACATTAAACATATGTACACAGTAATAGGTTTAACTTTTACTAGTGTTTACTTTTTTTCACTAAATTGTTAAAATATGCAATAATTTGTTTTTTAATCAGAATGCTGTAGTTTTACATGGTTTACATTTAATTCCTGACATAGGACATATAATATCGTTGCAGGTTGAACTTACAGAGTCAATTCGTTATCATCCTGGTGATGCTGTGGAGACCTGGCTAGGTAACCTGCTCTGCTTGGGTGCAGAATATATTCCTAAGGGTCTCCCAATGAGTTCTTCATGTCCTCCTCCAGAACTATGTGAATTGTATCACGTGAACCGAGATACATTATTTTGTCACCATGCTGCTTCTGAGGCTTTCCTTCACCGATTGGTCGAACTCTTTGTCGCATCACATTATCGTAACAGCCCAGATGATTTATTGATGATGTCAGATGCTCCTGCTCACCGTGTATTTTGCCTGCTTGGACCAACCCGTTCTGATTCCAAAGCCATTCCCGAAGTTCTTGCTGCTGTACAGGTCTGTGGATTCTTCTAAAAATTAGGATCATAGATTATGTACATGGTGTTTGGTGAAATTTTGAACTTAAATCTGTGAATCCTATTTTAATTTAACCTTTATTAACTGGGATGGGATTAAGGGATGAAAAAAGCTCATTTACATGACTTCTGCTAACTCAATGAATTCAATGAACACTGGATTCGAATCAGAGAAACTCATACCACCTATTCATCACACATTAAGATAATAAAATTACAAAATATTACATTTTGACACAATAAATTATGCAAATAAAAATTTATGATCACTCCTCTTTATATAGCTCCTGTAAAAAAATTTAAAAGTTATTGATGTGTAATTGTGAGTCTTAACCATCAAGTAAGTCATAACCATTAGGGCACATTTAACCATGGATTCCTAAAATTAAAAAATCATCAGCGTGATTACTAGGACAAGGGATGATTTGATATCAGAGGTATTAAAAAATAAAAGGAAGTTTATAACGTACTGATTCCAGAAAACAAATTTATTTTCTCATCATGTTTCACTACACTGTAGCGTCTTCAAGAAAGATGAATAAATACATCTATATTAAGTGAAAAACAGTATGAACTTGTTGATGAAAGGAAATTGCTTATACTGTTATGTGAATTCATTAAATGAATAAAGACCCAAGCTCAAAGTTCAAGTGAGGTAAATGCCATGAAGGGCTCTCTGTTGGTTTTTGATTTGAGATATATCTCATCAAGACAAAAGTTTAGGAATGCAAATCCATTATTACATATCTGAAATCAGAGATGGTCAACTGTTATAAAGTATAAGCAAGTATTCATTTTTCATAGTATTTCCTTTATTTCCAGATCCACAAGATATATATCTCCTTTTTTAAATGCATAGACTTGGTTAATAATATTTTCAGAACACTTTTATGAAAATTCTGTTCTTTATTATTGTTATGTACAGGAGGTGGCCGATAAGAAGCACGCAGATTTTCGGGTGTTAAGATTTCGTTTAATCTTAACTAGACAGTACAATTACAAACAAAGTAATCAACTCTGATTATCAGACAGACGAATTAACCATGTCTCTGAGTCCCTGCTTATACCACTCGCGAGAACTGACTGCCAAGAGCACGACCGCTCTTGACTAAGAGCCCGACTGCTCGTTACGACTGCTTGAACATCACTGGCCACTTACACATCAGCTCAGCTACACTGCTGCACGTCCATTTCATCATTCAACTTTTTCAGCACTGCCACACCCACACAACATGGCACTGCCAACACTCAAATACACATCAATTATGTTCTGAGAAATCAAACTTTGTTAAAATATAGGCAGAATTTTAAAAAACTGACACAGTTAAAATTTAGCAGCCATGACCCAACTTGTGGATTTTAATCCTGCAAATAAAGTATTTAATTAATTGTAATGGTGCCAGTGAAATAAATTATGATATTACTTTACCCATACCCAAAAAAAAGACAAGGATTTTTTCCAAATTTAGCCTCAGAAAAATGTGGAGTCTTTTCACATTCGAGTTGTCTTATACCGTACTAACTTGATTTTACATATAACGATTTTATGCACATGGTGATGCAGTCCTGACCGATCCTTTATGTATTTTTATTGAGTTACTAATTGAAATTATGTAAACTTGATGAAATTATTTTATGTAAAGCTGTTTTGGTAGCCGGCAGAAATACTAATTCATTTTTACAAAACAAAACAACAGAACTTAATGAAACTTTAGCAAAATGTAAAAGAATATTTTTAATGTCAGTCTTTAATTAAATTTAAAGTAATTCCATACACTACTGTGTAGTTTAGTAGTAACATATTACTGCCTGGATTCTTAATAGTTTACATTATTGGTTTACTTTCTTGTATTTCATCATGTTATTCAATCATGGATTACAGGCATTTACTTGTTTACAACAAATACTATGCCACAACTACCATAAAACACCACAATACGCAAGAAGAAGGCACTGACCTGAGGTAGGACGCATAGTAACGATAACTGTGAGGGCAGGAACCTTGTCAGCTGCTCCAAGTGAGAAGCTGACTCTCCCATGAACATTATCATCACACCGGTGCATGTCGTTGAGTAGAATTTGCTACATGGTTTAGTAAAAAATTATAGGAAACAAATCGAAGAGCCAACCATTATTAAGGTGCTACAGAATACAGTGTAACGACAATTTTGATTCTTATAATTTCAAAATATAGTCTCATATGCTTCTTGCACTATTTTAAAATATGAAATTATATGAAAACAATGAATCTTCCTATCAATATAAGAATTGACAAATTTATTACCAGACAGGCACTATTTCGTGTGAAAAAATGTTATGTAAAATGTTACAATATTTCTGTTCATTACTGCTACATGTAAGGATTTAGCTGCAAGAATATCAGCATGCATAAAAAATACTTTGCAGTGACAAAATATGATAATGAGACCAAAAGTGACCCCAAGCATGGGGTTTTACCAGATCATTACAAAGTACAGATAATACTTGGCCAATGCAGACCAAGCTGAGTGATAATTAAAATAGTTTTATTTGCAATTACTGAATGTCTGCATGAATGATCTCTTTGTTGTAACAATAGTTTTAATGGCCAAAAGTATAGTATTTTATTATGATGCCTCAAATTCTTAGAACATTTATCAAAATCAATCATTATCAAGATTTTACTGTAATTGGGTAAATACAGAATTTATACATTTTTTTATTTTTGTAATGCCATATTTACCTGAAAATAAAAAGAGAATATTTCCAAATTTAACCACAGAAAAATGTGGGGTTGTCTAATATATGAGTAAACTTATAAGTGAGTCAATACAATATTAATTAGCTTAGGGTAAAAATTATCATGAATTCTGTTAATTGTTATTAATTATCTTATGTGTTGGTTGATATTCGCTATTAAATATTTTTTATAAGAGTAGACCATTGATTTTCTTATAACAGTATATAGAAAATTCAAATGACATATCATATCAGCATAAAAACATAAGGTTCATTGTCCCATACTGTAAAGTGACAATTAATTTTTGTGACAATACATTTTTAAAAGGTTTCTGTTTTTAGTAAATAGTTAATAAATCCACAATGAGCCATTATCATATACAACAACCTAAATGATGGAGTCTATGAAAATTCACTTTGGCCAGAAACCTTTGGTTGGCGTCAGATCAAGAAACTTTAAATTGTGACTCGCTGTGTGAAGTTCACATGCTGTGCAGTGTAGAGATGGGTCAACTATATTTTCACCTATTAAATAAGTTTGGATGAAGAGTGGCTTAAGGTAAAATCATTACGACATTATTACTTATTCTAAGCTCAAAAGTTGTTTGTTCATATCTCTTTTTGAGAGTAGAGCACAGAGTGTCTCAAGCCAATCATGTGAATGTCTTTGACCCCAAATAGTTTTTCAATTCCACCTTCTCTCAATTTCTACAAGTAGTTTTTTGTGAGCAATGACTTCAGTTACAGATTATACTAGTTATTTCTCCATAATCATTCACCCATAATCTAAACGCTTCACATGAAGGTTTTAGCTGCAAGATGAATTGGAAGAAGGTCTTCCATATCACCGACCTGAGGATGCTAACTGCAATGCTGGCGAATCTGACTTCCCAGAAAATGAACACAGGATGCCCTACCCAGAAGACCCTCTTCCAACTTTTCTATGAACATGGACAGTTTATTCTAGTTTATAATCCTAAAGTTTACAAAGCTCAAAATAAAAAAAAATAGTTTTTATTACTGTGAAGCACGATTTGTCATCAGGAAAACAACTTTCATTTCAGTTATGCTTGGAAGGTGGTGTTTCACGAGACTCGGTAGAATCAGGTTTGTCCAGGGGGAGACGAGCATGGGGAGATCTGATTCCTTGGACAGTGGCACAGCAGTACCAGGACGTTGACTTCCCCTCCCTGTGCGGTGCAAGAGTGGTACGCATTGCCACTCACCCAGATTACCAGGGAATGGGATATGGCAGCAGAGCACTTTCCCTTCTGCGTCTTTACTACAGTGGGGGAGTTCCATTCATACCTCAGGATACTGAAAAAGACAGTGATGACATTGAAGACAGTGAGGTTGACGAAGACCTAAAAAATGATGATGAATGTGATGAGGATGATGAAGGAAATGGTGGCAACAGAAGACTCTTCACGGAGAAGTTGGGTCAGTGGTGTCGCTAATATCTATTAAATTGAGATCAATTTTTAAATTCTTTTCATTTTCTCTGCTAAATATATTCTTGTATATCTGTTTTTGTGACTTCTTACAGCACCCAGAAAATCCCTACCACCACTCTTGCAACAATTAAGTGAAAGGCAAGCAGAGGAAATTGACTACTTGGGTGTATCTTATGGACTTACTACGCAACTGTTACGCTTCTGGAAACGTGCCTCATTTGTTCCGGTTTATTTGAGGTATGATCTGACAATTGTGTCTGTCAATCATAATTTCTTCCTTTGCCATTGACAAGTATCATAATTTCTACAGTAAATGGAAAATAGCAGCTTTTTCTCCATTTATTGAAACCTTTGTAGGATCAATTTATTGTTATTTTCATTATTTCAACAGTTGTACATCAGACCTCTATTAATGTTCACATTTCATGTGAAATTGTAGGGATAAATGTTTTACTTCGTCTCTCATTTTCATGTTTTTTATGTTGTAATTGGAAAATTCTGGATTCCATTGTGGCAAAGAGATTGGCAAAATGGTATTGTTATTGGTCTTTGTTATTTTTCCAATTTCATTGTAGAAGCGGTCAATTCCTTTAAACCCATCAGGCATAACTAATTCATTTAAATTAGAAGAGGACAATAAAAAAGCTATGAAAAAATTATCATATTAATTATCCAATATTCATAATGCATCTTTAGTAAAATCAGCATTTCTTTCTTTATCATATTTTCTGAATCCAAAAATGGCCTAAATTTTCCTAGGTTTCTTTCCCTTTAGAAGATATATGGATGCTTCAAATTCCTTATTTCACTATGGGATGAGTACACCATTGATACATAAACAATACCATTCAACACTAAAATTGGTTTAATAGGTAAGGATAGGCTTTATGTAGTGCTAAGCGAAACAGCATATGAAAATGCATATATCAGAGTAGGGGGCCAGATCATTTCCCTGTGCTGCTTGCAAAGTTTCCCAGCAAGATATGAAAACCAGAAAATTTCTCAGCTTGTATTTAGCTGTAGGTGTCCAGAGACATCACTGGGCTTTAAACTAGGGTCCACCTTTCAGTTACCAAGTGCTGGACTACTACATCCTCTGCATTGATGCACAATTGTATGCCCATCATATTATCTGACGATATCTTGTTAAAATAAGAAATCTAAAGCTGATTGCCAGCCTACCTTCTTGTGGTGTAACCTATTTCTGCTATTGAGCATATGGCATCCAAATGACTTGCAGAATTGTAAATCACCCCACTACCAACTTCCAATGGCCTTACCAGTGGATGAGAAGGTAGAGGGTTAGGAGATTATGTGGTCTAGGTAAGAAATTAGCTACAAAGGCTGATGTGTCAATCAAGGCCATCAGTATCAGGCTGGGAAAGGTATACCTACATTGAAGACATTAAGGTAGCTAAATGAAGGTACTGAAGAAGAGAAAAAGAAGTATGGATTCTTTTAAAATGTAATTTGATTCTTGAGGTAGAATAGTACTCCAGTTCCATTTGACCTCTTGCTAGGTCTGTGCCGACCATATATTTTATTTCATTTGTAGCAAAATAGGGAGAACTGAGTTACATTAATTGTAATTAGGAAAATAAAGTTTCAGTAAAGAAGTAATATATAACTATTATATTATAATAGCAATCAATATCAGTAGTAGTATATCAAAGAACTTTTTAATTATCCAAGTATACATGCAGACTAGTTATCATACCAATTATTATTATTAGAGAACAGTTAAAAGTTGACCATGAGGAGTATTTGGAATGATAAAATAATACTGAAGAAAGAAGGAAACCCAAAGTAACTGTTACTTAAGAAGATAGATTGGAAGGCTAGTTATGTCAAAGGTAAATCAATAATAATTTTGTCTTGATTATGGTGAAATTAGTAGACTATTAGGTCTTCTCCATTTAGCCATTTTTGACATTTACATCTTGAAATTGATCGATGGTTTAGTTCCAATATTTCCTCTAAGGCATCCAGTGAGACTAGAGATGATTTTTGTGATGAAAGGAAGAAAGGACAATAAAAAGAGGATGTTCATTTGAAAAAACTAGGTCTTACGAATGATTCATGGTATAACCTGCCATTCAAAATTTATTCTCCTTTTGAGAAGGAGACATTTGCAAATGCAAAACATTCCACCATCATTCTCTTAAATGTTAAATTGAAAGCAGCCAAGAACATTATCTCAATGATAGTAGAGAGTAACGTAAAAAAAATGTATATGATACAAAAAGTTATTCAACAAGGAATCGCATACCAACACAATTCTGTCTTGAAATGTTCCTGAATTGGCATAATAAAACATTGTGGGAGAGGCTAAACATCGGAGCTTAATTACATAAAATATACTTAATCTGTAGTTCATTGACCCCTTTTTGGTACATATCTAGATGGATTTTAGGGAGTTCATTCTAGTCAAGCAAAAAATTCACTTCTTCTGCTACATAGATAATGTTGGGTCCATTGCTTTCATGAGTTTTTCTAATGGGTCTAAAACTTAAAATAGATAGAAAATATTTTAACTATAATCATACATTTCAAAGCTCCATTTCAGACAAAGTTTAATTTTCCAACAGGAGTCTAAAGAATTCACAATTCTTTAAATATTGATATGAGTTTTATTATAATTTTCAGTACTACCAAAGTTGTCTATCTCTTCTCCTTTTTCTATTTAATCACCATGAAGGTTGTGGTTTTAAAACTCTTCTTTACCGATCAGTCATGGCTAATTGATACCCTCTTATCGATCTTCAAAGTTATGATTAATATATGTACTTGGCATGTCCTTTATTGTGTATGTATGAATGAGCACCAAATCTCTGGATAAATAAATGCATTATTTTTACATTTTATGTATCACTTTTACACAGGCAAACTCCAAATGATTTAACTGGAGAACATACTTGTATAATGATCAGTTTGCTCAATTCTGTTGAAGAGAGTGCAAATGGATTTGACGATGGTGCTGTGTTATCAAGAGATAAAGGTGGTGGAACATGGCTCAGAGACTTCTGGACAGACTTTCGTAGGCGCTTCATTTCCCTCCTTGCCTTCCATTTCCGTCACTTTGAAACCTCCATTGCTCTAGGTGCTCTTCAGAACAAAGTTTTCTCCAAGGCTGTTATGGGTATGTTAAATTAATAAAACAATTGTTCAACTTATTATTCCTTAGGGAAAATACACAAGATATGAACCTATCTTGTATATTTCCTTTAGATATTATCTATATTAGCCATCTTGGTATTGTAAATCTAGATGAACAAAGGTTTTGATGATGTGTTTAGTGTTTTTGAGATTGATCATAAGCATATCACGGAGGGGACATGTGGGAAATGAAGAAGTGAGAAGACGAGCAGGAGTAGAGTGTATACATGCAATGAATTAAGAAATGCTAAACTAAGATGGTGTGGATACACTGTAAGAAGGGAAGAAGAGCAACCCTTTGCGAGAGTTTGAAGATCACAGCTACGGGGAAGGAGAAGAAAAGGAAGGCAGGTGGTAGAATGGGGTGGAAGCAGTTGAGGAAGAGGAGGATGCAATGTAAATATGGTGGAGAATAATAGATATTTTGGTAAAGTAGTGAAAGAAGATCACTCTTACTAGATAAACAACTTAAAACAAAAGATTACCTTCTTGAAATATAGAGAAGAAGATGTCTGAGCATTCATGTACACCAGAAGCAAAACCAAGCTTAAGTCGTAAGTTTCTCTCCCCCTTAAATCATCATTAGGGGAAGTTTAGAGGAAAAAGACTAGTAGACTTCTACCACAAGAAGAGTATGGAAATCATGAACACAATCTCTGAGCAACACTTCCACAGAAAATACACAAAAATATCAGAAGGCAGATGAGGGTTTTGAAGCAACCTCAGGAGACAGAGCCAAATACTTAATTGACTATATCCTCTTCAGACATAGGTACAAGAACCAAATACATCAAAGCAAGAGTTATCCCCATGTGGATATAAATACTGTCCACAATCTGTTGGTCATGGAAAGTTACCTACAGTGCAAGAAGATAAAAAGGGTAAAAGACAAACCAAGTTGGAAAGCAAAAGCCTTTAAGTAAAAATACCCATGATAAATTCACCTCAGCCATGAGCATTGATAAAACATTGAATATTTCAAAAGAGACTGACTCCTAAGGAAAATAGTGACCTGAAAAAGGTAATCAGAGAAAAAGTATAACTACTAATGAATAAGAGGGCTAGCATAAAAGCTGGTGAAGAGGCACTTGAAGATTAGAAATGAATCTATTGAAATAAAAAATTAATTCCATTCACATCATAGATGGGTATATTTTTTATTTTTTAAGTTGATGAAGATGGCCAAAGTGCAGGTATATCATGATGTGAATTTATAAAGAAGTGATTGACTTTTGATAAAGCAGTAAAGGAAAAAAGGCTCATTGAGTAGTTAGGATAAGCAGAGAAATTATTAAGGCTCTAGGCAGTAAGCTCCAGTAAATATCAAAGCTCAAGATATGCTATTAGGAATAATCAAGAATTGCTAAGGAAGTCGTAGATTGGCAGAGTAGACTTTGTAAAGAGTGAATTGATTGTGCCTCAAAAGAAAAAAGAGGCTTGTGAGAGGAGCATCAAACTGTGTTGCATCTAACATACTTAGACAAATAATCAATTGGAGAAAGGAAAGAGAAATTTCAAAAAAAAACCTTTAGAAATACCAGTTCAAATTTAGAAAGAATAGAGAACTGAGGGATGCTATACACTGGATACTGGTAGAATAAATGATATATGAAAATAAGCTACTCTATTTAGTAAAGAAATTTGATAATGTGGAATGGGACAAGATTTGCAAGCTACTTGAAAAACTTAGCATTGATTACACCAACAAAAGTGTCAACTATACTGGAATGATGCAAAATAAAGGACTTAGACTAGGGTGTAACCTCTCACTTCAACATAATCATGGGAGAGGAAGTAGAAGAAATACATGAAAAGGGCATCAGAGAAATCAAAGTGAATGCAGAAGAAACTATGTTATGTTTACTTAAATAGATTGATGGTTTTTTAAAAAATAACTTTTATATAATTCCACAAATAAAAAATTTTACAATTCACGACCGGTTTC
>WURS02081369.1:0-10192 GCA_011762765.2 Rhinocypha anisoptera
CCCCCCACACACACACACAAACTCGCCCCCCCCCCCCTCCCGTTCCGTCGCCATGGTTCCTCGCTGCAAACTCTCCACCTCGAGACCCTGCCTTCTCCGCGACCGATCCGCCTACCTTTTAGCTCCCCTCCCTTCCTCCCGCAAACCCTTCTCACCCGCCTCCTCCTCACTTCTCATTAGGGTAAACGATCCGGCGGAATTCTTGTCGATTACTTCCTGGCTCACCCCCTGTTCCTCCGACTCATGAACCCCTAGCCATTTACGTTTTATTTTTTCTTCAAATCCGCAATTCGAAGGACCCCACGTTAAGTTAGAGAGTCGCACCAGATATTCATTTGTCCTCCCTGATTTAAGATGCAACCGTGCTAATTATATCGAATCTATATATATATTCATCGCAATCAGCTTACGAGTCCCATGCATTATCTCGACACCATTGGCTCCCAAGTGACAGTACGGAAACTATACTCCATCTAAAGAAATGAAACTAAACGTCAATAAATGTAATCAATTTATCGATGTAACCCAGAAGGTTAAAGCCAAATGTTAAATTGGTAATATGTCATTATTCGTGAGTTAAGCACCCCGGGCACATAAACATACGTGTTTACTGCAATACATCCTCAAGGCATGAATACGTTTCTATTAAATAAGTGAAATAACTGACGAAAACATATGCATATATTTTACACGAATTCATAAAAAGATATTTACGCAGCTAATACAAGTAAGTTAATACAAAAACGTATAGCTTGGAACCCAGGATAGCTGAGCAATTTCATCATCATCAACAAAATCTTTCACGGTAATTTCTAACATTTCTCTTTAGAAAATAATCCATTATATATTATCATTCCACGCCATACACTGGCCTTACAAAAACAAGCAATCGTTGAATACACACACGCATTCGATATTCATTTACTGACCCATGAATCGAGTTTTGCGGTGCAGAACCGAGGAAGGAAGATTCGCAAGAAAAACTCTTAAATCACAAGACGTAAGGGCTTAATTATAGATCCAGCGGCCAGATAAGCCAGCTAAGGTTGCTTGACCCTCGGTGGAAAGCAGTCCCGTCAGAAACCTTGAATCATGCCGCACGTGGCTGAGGGAGAGAACAAGACGGTCCCAATAAATTGATTACGGAGGAGGCGATAGGCTTGAGGACCATGACACCCTTCAGTGTTTATTCCCGAAACGCGACCGGAGTGGGGAATCGGTTGCTTAGGAAATTGTCAACGAGGGGTCGAGGAACGGCGGCGGGTGCTGCGTCCCGACGCAACCTGGGGGGGAAAAAAAAAAGTTCCATTCCACGACCAAGCAAAGCAGACGACGACGCCCTGCAAATACGATCAAACTCACGTAAGTGGCGTCCTCGGTACGCGAATGGAATCCGCGACGAATTGCAACGAGCACGCACGTGCGGATGGGTGTCTAAGAGCGACTCCGCATCTTCACGATTCTCACGATTCAGGGTTGGGGTAGGAAGGAAAATGCCCCGCGAATAAGCGGACACGGCGTGTGCCAAGTTCCACGGTGCCACCCGTCGAATTTCCGTCGCTTCGGTTGGCTATTTACGAGGTGCATTAAAGTTGTGAGGCCTCCAATTTTTTTTTTCTCCGGACTGGAAACAGATAGAAACATGCGGTTTATTTCAAAATGAGAGGGCACTTCTTGCCAATGCGTGACGGATATGGAAGCACTGTACAACAGACAGATCTTCTAACGAAGCCGCGATAGTGAGAACTGTTTTCGATACTTAAAATGAAGGAGACATGGATGGTGGTGGAGTCATGGATGTGTCGAAAGTAAATCCACGATGAAGGAGCGCTGGCGATGAATTTCACTTATTTTCTCGGCTGCCGCTAGAAGTTCTGTCTGCTTCCATCTCTGTCACGCATTGACAAAGAGTGCCCGCTCGTTTTAAAACAGACCGCACGTTTATATCTGTCTCCAGTCCGGAGAAAAAAAATTCTAAGCCTTATAACTTTAATGAACCTAGCACAGGACAAAAGTTCCTCCTCCCAGTTCCGGATACATATTCGTGTCAAAGTGATTTCCGTTGCAATTTGGACGATATTTACATCCATTGCTGGCTGTATTAGTGAGCTTTGATTGGCGCAAGTGGCGTCAGGATTTCCTCGAGCATCCTGATTGCATATTCCTTACGCGAGATCTGGGATAGGGGATCCTATTAGGCTTTTGGGGTTACAGTGTTTGAAGTAGCATGGAGCTTTCCTCAAAGAAAGGTCGCGAAAATCTTAAGAATAACAGTTTGTAACAGTTTTCACAAACACTACGCTAGTTGAGACCGCCGAAGATCGGAGTATTTATCGCAGCACAAGACGACGAGCGCAACACATATCACGTTACGGTTGCACTACCAAGCCGTGATAACAACTAAGGGCATATCGAACGATAACCTACGGCCAAGTTTCAGGGGACTGAACCGATTCCAAATAAATTAAGCTAAGACTTTCTCGATTCAAACTAGTAAGAGAAAATCAACGCATCAAGGCACGAATACTTCAACTACTTTTGCGTAGGCAGTAGATATACCAAAGATTTGAAGGCTGTGAGAGATAAAGATATTCACTTACATCGGTTGAAATATGTAAAACAAGTTTCTCGCGGTATCCCATGTATTTCGCGAGGCTTTTTTTTTTACTCGGATCAAAAATTAGAAAAGTCGAGAAGCCGGCTTATCGCAATGAAACAATTGGTTATTTTTCCATTAGCGGAAAGAAAGATATGCAAATTCTACTACGGGAAACAAAGTGCGTATTTTGGCTCGAGATGGAATGAGCTCTTTGAATATTGACGTAACTGTAGCTATTTTTGCGAATAAAGACGTTGAAATTCTATTTTTTAACTTAGGGAATTTTTTAAATAACAGCTTGCTACTAAATAACGGTGACATCAATTTACCACTTCGTTTCACCTTTAACCTCTTTAAGAACAATAATTGTTATTACGCTTTAAGATATATTCATTTCATGCCCATTAAATTATAGAGCAAGACTCTTGGTCATGTCTGACGGAACCTTCTTTTGAAACAGTAACATTACTTACAGGGAACTCAGTAAATTTCATCTTTTAATAATAAAAACCCTTTTAATCTTATGTAAATAAGACACGCATTAAAATTTATGAAAATATATGAAGTGCATATTGTCACTTGAAGAAATTGAACATAATGTCACCAAAATCGGAAAAAATGGGAAAAGGCTATGATTCGATCATATTTGAACACGCTGTTAAAGATTGTCACTGGCAGTAATAATATCTGTTCCAATACATTCCTGGTGAAATTGTAGGTATACAATAAAAACATTATAACAGTAAATAATACGACGAACCATTTCGAGTACTCAGTACGACTTATCGTCATGTTTGTCCCAGTACAAACTCTCTTTTGAAAAAGGATCGATTCCACTTTATTTTATGGAATCCGCAGCCCAAGGGAGTTTCTGTGGACATAAAAGCAAGGGATAGTGCTAGGGATTACTTGACTGTTCTCTCCTTGGCGGTAAGGCAAGAAGAACTTGAGGTGACGAGCGAATACGACTTTTGTGGGCTTCATAAATTTGATTCCGCATTCTGCAAGTCGCACTACTTTAAATTCGGATGCCTCCAGGCCTTTTCATCAATTATACCGAATAAAGCTTCACTCTAAAACACCCATACGAGTAATCAGTTATGAGCGAGATTTACACTTTCTCGCCGACGCCACGAACATTACGAATAAAGACGAGATGAATATGAATAAAAGGGGGGATGGACGCGGGGAGGGGGTTGAGAATAACCGTGGAGAAAAAGCAGTCGCGAGAGAGTTTATTGTCGTGGATGCGATACGGAAAGACAGATGACAGGAGGTGTTACGTGGAGCGTTGAGGAATGAGAAACGGAGCTCCCGAGGGGAAGAGTGTGAGGGAGTGTGGGGGCGTTGCGTGTTTTTAAAGGGATCGCAGTTCTTGATTACACTCGTATAATGTGTTAATTTTCACGCTCCGAACCCATCTCCCTCGAAACCCAAACACTCCTCCCTCCCCTCCGACCCTCCTTACGTCTCCCTCCCCCCCCTCACCCCCCCCACCCATCACTGGTGCTCATCCAATCACTCTTAACTCTGCGCGCGCCGTATATGAGAGGGGGGGAGAGAGAGAGCGTATACACAATACGCACTACCCATTGCTCGTGGATGAACTCACCCCGGCTTCATCGCCCACACCCTCCCCTTTTCCTCCTCGGCCTCCTCCTTATTCTCCTCGTTCAAACATACGCCCCGAACCCGCCGCCCCCACACACAAACCTCCGCCTCTCCTCCCCATTCTCTCTAACTCCTTCTTTCCACCTCTCCCTCCTTCAAACCCCACGCCGCTAGAGCATAAGCATATCACACCGCCTGCGACGGATCGCACGCAAATTTATGTAATTTATTTTTATCAGAATGTTAGTACATTACACCATTAAATACATTTAACAGTATCATAAGATATCACATTACTTTTCATAAACACTTTAGAAAACGAGAATTGCACAAATATATTTCTATTTAACATTGGTCCTGTTTGAGGTGAAATTCCAGCATTCAATGCCAATCATTTAATATATTTGATCACAATTAAAACCAATCAGTCTTGAATTTTATATTTTAGGTAAATTCTTTATGGCATCATTAGATTTTATGGAATTTTTATAATTGGCAGGAGGTTACTTTGCTAAGGTTTCTCAAATGAAAAATTCATCATATAAAACCAGTATTTAATGCAATCTTAGCCACAGCTCTATGCTTATACAATAATTAAAAACTTCTCTAGTACTTCAAACTATTAAAAATATATTCATGGCTATGAACACTCTCCATTTATTAACATTTAATCAACATGTCTATACACCCTATGCATTTTGAACATTTTATTTTTTAAGTGCTGAGTTAACAAGTGTTGCCTATAAACAAAAACAATGAAGTTTTAAAACTTATTAGGTATATTTCTCTGCAACTAGCCCTCATGAATACACAATAATTTGTATTTTCATAAAACAAGGTAAAATAACTACGCAATACCTAATTCAGCTGTTAAAATGGATTATTAAATTTTCTTCCCTTTTCTGATATTTGAAATCAATTTTATTTGTTATAAAACCTCAAAACCTCGTGCTAATATAATTACCTTAGCCTTAAGGTTAAAGTAAAGCATCATTCATTTGGACCCTGAAAAGCTAGTGGCAGATAGTTCATAGCAATCTTCAATGTAACATGAAACAACCTTTAACAAGTCCATAGCTTCAAGTGCCATCCTGTATTTTAGTAAGCTTAGTAATTTTTTAAATGTTCGATATATTGAAAAAAACAATATATCTTAAGATTAAAACAAGTTAAATTGTTAATAATATTCATTCCAAAAAATTACATGTGAATATTCTACTTTGTAAACTATTGATGTATGTAAACTAAATATATGTACCTTAATTTTGGGAGGTTGAAAAATCAATTTTCCAATAATTTAACTTTTTTGAATTCATGCAAATTTGAAAGTTGCAGTGACCTTGTGTATTGACAAAAATTAAACAAAATTAAGACATAAAATACAACATCAGAAAACTCAGCTTCAAAATAACCAATATGATTACAATATTTTATTCAAATAATAACTCTCACCCACTCAATTAAATAATGAACTATAAATACCTGAAGTGTAAATTACTAATGTTGTTACTAAAGCAGAATTTAGTTGTAAGCATACACTGGTCAAATAATTCAACTATACACTTCCATGCCTTAATAGTTAAATAATGCTTGTAAATAGAAATTAATAAAGAGACAATGTTTGTATCATGAACCTTATTGAGTTCATTATTTACCCCTAGACTGCAGAAAACGTTGATCAATGTTTTGGCGTGTGACTGCAGAGAATACGTTCATGTATCTATGACCTCCGCCTTCGTACCCTCCCTAGACCCTCTCCAAATTTTATGGCCCGTCCTTTCCAAAAAGGTTTGAATGTTCACACTTTCTTATTGTTCCGGAATGGGGCGCCCCTTTGTAGATCTGTTTATAACATTTCTTTACCCTCGGGTGAGTTTGAATAGTGCATTCTGTCTGCCGAGATTAGGGAAATTCTCTTCTGACCCACCCTTGTCATTTCCCTTAGTTGTCTCCGAGTTTCCATTAAATACTGGTTATAAATGAAAGTATTTACATGCTATATGGTATCAAATTAATTAGAAACTATCAAGAAAAATAAATATTGAATTCATTTTTCAATATATCCCTGCATGAAATATTTTGATGATAGTCAATCATATCTCCCCTGGAGGGAAATGGGCTACGTGGTCAATAAGGGTCGTCCCGGGCCTGCCACCTAATAAACCTTTGTCAGAAATAGAAGAGAAGAGTGCTGCAGCTACTTTTCTCCCCCGCACATATCCATCATGAAAGAACGAGGCTGCCGCAGATGAGGGGTTAATCATGTTAAGAATTTTTTTTATTTTCCTCCAATGTTCAAATTATATAACTGAGAAACAGGTTTAAAGAGATCCTCATCCAGTAATTTACATGCATGGAAAGATTACTTGGAACAAATATAGTGTGAATGTTCCATAATTGATTTATGATACAATATTTCAATAATGCATAAAATAAAGTTAATCAAACACTACAAAAATTCATTTGTCAAAGCTACAGATGCCAAATCTTATTAGGTTATAGCAAAAATCAGAATTTCAGGCTTTCTTGCAATTCTGTAGTTCTGAACATAAGGAGAGAAATGAATCATCATCAGACTAAAAATTGGTAATTTTTTTTCATTGAGATTTTTAAAAAATGGATTATTTTTTTAATTACTTTCAGTCTTTTGCCATTTTTATGATTTTACTACAGCTTTTGTCATAGGTATCCACACACTGAAGAACAAAGCCCTGCAAACATTTATGGAGATGATAATGTGAGTATATTTAACCAGAAAAGAGAGTAAGAAGGGACAACACCAGTAACTTTCAACCTAGTATACTAAGTATACTTAGCATACTCTGTATACTAAGTAGAAAATCGCTTATGTTTTCTTTTCTTTCCGTCATGGAACATTTCCACCACGTCATAGCTGGATCTGTGGTATATGTGGAAATAAGAGATAAAAGTGAACATGTTAGAAGAGTTAAGGTGAATGTCAGTAGTATGTTATTCTTATAAATTTCCATTTACTTTTTGCTTCTGAAAAAACTGTCATAGTCTTTACATAAACTAAGACAAACAAATCACATATTTACTTCGAGTTTGTAATGCATGCCGGGAAAGATAACATTTTCAACTTATATTCACTTTTATCTTTGGTTAATTATTTTTCTCAAATTTTAACAACATATAGAGAAAAGGTTAAATTATTTTAGAAATCAATGTCAAATGAATTCATGAATAACTGTTTAGAGTTAGCATGAGTATTCAATTAAAACCTTGTTAGAGTATACTCAACAAGGGAACGATTGAAAATAATAAAACTCTAGATCAAATTTTCAAGTGATTTAACATTTACCTTGAAAGTTATCTAAATCCATTGGTCATATATTTTGAGGCAAGTGTACATGAATTACTTTTCTTTTGGAATAATATAAAACAACTTTGCCAAATGTGTCCTTATTTATCAAAGAAAAATCAATTGATCATATTCATCAAATAACTGCTTCCTCCCCAATACATTGTGGTTTAACTATAAGAGAAATGTTTTTAAGTAAAAAATAACATAACACAATACCAGAGGGTTAAAATATGAAATTAATTTCTAAACAAATGAAAAATAGTTTCTACAATTCTCCAAACTAATGGATGGATTTTCATTCATTTTATATTCATTTAAAGTACTTTCACTACAAATACCCAATGTGATTATCCCACCAATCTACATCCACCTTTAATTACACAAATACTGCAAAAAAATGTGACTAATGGCCAAAAAGAAATTTTCTTGAAAGAATTCATTCCAAAATCCTGTTTTTCCATTTAATTACAAAGGTCATAATCTAAATTTTACATAATTAATGGATGATCATTTCCTTTGTCAATGCAAATTCCTTTCAAAATAAAAATTAAATTAGAAGATGTTCTCATATTAAACTACATATTAAGAATTTTAAAAAATGACATTTGAATAAACAATGACAGCTACTCATGCTGAATTTTCTTTTTCTGTACATCTTAATTGCCTATTAATTTAGAAATTGAATTGGAGTGAACAGGTAAAAATGAAGCAAATCAAGAGAGAAAAACTTAGCTATCTAAACTTTACTTATCACCTCATTGGAAATTTCCTTGTAATCTAACATCTGTCAAATTCTTTCCTGTGATGGTTCAACTCAACAAATGTCGACTCAAATATCAAAGTTGCAATAAGATTGAATTTTGTATCTCCATACATAACTTCTTAGGAAAAAATGCCAGGAAATAATACATGACATAATTGGCCAGCAATGCCTGCCTCTTCAAATCTAAAACAAATTTACAAGAGACCTATTTAGTAATATAGTACCTTTAAACTGAAGAACTAGAAGAACAGAAACTGTATGCATGGATAACAGTGTAAAGTGCGACTAAAGATAATTAATGCTCCATTTTTCAATTGATAGATTTTTAAGTAATGGTGTGATAATAACCATAGTGCTTGGAATTAATCTTACTTAAATATCATGTAATACACCATTTTCTGGATACCACAGAAACATGGAAGGCAATGGGATGTAGATCTGTTGTGTTCATATTTATGATAAAATTAATTATTAGGAAGTAAAG
The DNA here is from genome assembly GCA_011762765.2 of Rhinocypha anisoptera. Classification (NCBI taxonomy): domain Eukaryota; kingdom Metazoa; phylum Arthropoda; class Insecta; order Odonata; family Chlorocyphidae; genus Rhinocypha; species Rhinocypha anisoptera. Next base: position 8,783 of record WURS02081369.1, read on the forward strand.
ATATGGAAAATATTCAAGTAAGTGAATATGGAGTTGACAATTTCAAGGAAGCACTCAATGTGACAAGAAAATTAGCAATGCCTCTCCAATAGACATGCATATATACAACTTTTTAAACAACACATTTTTAACTTCTATGAAGACATTTGTGCAAAAATATTCATTTCACATTTTCCAAATAAGAGTTTTTGATTATAATCGAGGGCCAACTAAGATACATAAGATGAGTATTTTTGTTCACATTAATTGATGATGAATCCAAAACCTGATTGCTACAAAAGAATGGCTGATAAAAATTCATTTTAAAATGGGAGGCATGACTAATAACATTTATGTCAGTAGAATATCACCAATTTCATGGAACATGAAAACTCCAGCAATGTGATACACTGAACAAGTAGGCAGTAGTCTCACTAACATTTAACACCTACAATTTCCATCCTTCATACTTTTTTACAAAAATACCAAACATGCCACACCTTGCTTAGGTAAAATATCCTACACTGTATCTTCCTAGCATGAAATCAATAAATACGGGCTTGGTTCATTAAATCATGCATGCAAACCCCAATCAATATCAGTATAAAATTATTGTTGGAAAAGGAATCACTGCTTTCTGGACTCTTACACCAATTTCCCCATTTTTATGTCTCATACAAAATGGAATGTGAGCTATACAGTTGCCATTCCATTTTGCAAAATCCTAACATTCTCAGTTTCAGCATTCATCCCATTTTGTCCAAGATAAAGCAGATCACCTGCAAAGCTCATGTATGTCACAAATAGTTGGAGGGCATCAAATGGCAAGCCATAAACTCCTTAAGCATTTTCCTCAGGATCCTTGGTACTGGACAAATAACTGAAAACAAAAAAAAGATAGTTAAAATTCATGTATCCTAGTTAGATGAAAAACTGCAAAGTCACCAAGGTACTTGGGTATTATTATTTTTAAACTAAAAAAAATGAGCATAACTTTATCTGGATTAATTATTATAATGCATTCTTCAAAGCTAACTTCTCAAACAGAGATGTTTTATGTATCTCTACAAAATCATTGAAGAACAAAATGGGAGTTTCAAAAAGAGTACAGCACCACAGTAAATATTATTTCCAGTTGATAGTGAATGTTAAACAACAGTCTTAAGATGAAGAACAATGATAAATCCTTTCTGATCTGTGTAACTAAGATACAGGTAAGCTCATAAGATAATCATCACTTGTCGCAAGGACATTATTCCATGAGAATTCTCAACCTTCCGACCGAGTCATCCACGCTGGATATACCCGCTATCACGGTGGCCAGTAAACAGTGCCGGGTCAAGCCTGCGAGCCAGCAGAGGCAACCGTGTGACATCACCAGCGAACAAATACAGCTATGCCTGCCTTGCACTCTCCCATACCCAGGAGTTA
>WURS02081380.1:0-10191 GCA_011762765.2 Rhinocypha anisoptera
GGCCCATCATGCCACCTCTCGCCCCATGGGGACGCATGTGAGGTGGCACGGCTGACCCTGGTGGAGGGGGACCATACTGCCTGTACTGCCCCCCCTGCTGCCCCTGCTGGGGTGGTCCCATTCCCATGGCACTCTGCTGCTGCTGCTGTTGCATCTGCATTGCCCTCTCTTCCTTCATCATGCGACGCTCTGCTTTCATCTGTTCACTTGTATCCTGAACGGATAGTCATAGACAAAGCACATGCTACATGAATCTCCAAAATGACATTTTCAACTGTTTCAGAACCACTTACTTATTTCCTTGTAGTTACTGAGCATATTACTCATGATTGTTTATAGTTTCTGTTTACAGTTATGAGTTCAACAATAAAACATTTAAAGCATTCCAAAACTAGTTTTAATTTATTTTATCTAATGAGTACAACACTACATATTAAGCATGCTGCAAACTGCAAAATACAAAAACCTATAATGTTCACTATTAATTGAGTCAATATTTAAAGAGGAATAATTTGCTGAATAAATATGACATTATTAACATTTAAAGAAAGCCATTCATCAAAAGGAATGATAAAGTGAGCCAGATCTTTTATAATTACATTCACTATAGTAAAATAATAAACAACTTGGTTTTAATATATGACTTCTGTGAGAGCTGTTCTACGAGTATAAAGCCAATTATATACTCTCAATTGATGCAATTTAATATGCAAACATTTTTGTTAAATTCTAAGTGTAATGTAAATATGGTACAAATGTTCTTGATATAACACCAGTATAGCTTCAGAGTCAGCCATTTCATATTGACAAAACACAATGAGCATTATACTGCATTGGAATTTAGTAGATGGGCTTAACATATTTAAAAAAGGAGGATAATCAATTTAAAGGAAGGTTAACTCCAGTTCCGCGTGCTTTTCCTGCTCCAGTTCAAGCTCCAGTTACTAATTTTATAAAAGTAAGCATTATACTGTTGCTGCCCTTGCAAGAGAAGTTTGTTGAATAACATTAAGAGCACTATCAAAAGTATTTAAATTGTCATTGGATACCTCCCACATGTTGGTTTCAGAAAAACCACATATGAGTCCTAAGTAAATCCTGAAGAAAGATGATTTTCACTACAATGCATGAGTTGGAGTGCACCATTACTGATGTACCATGCAAATCACACTTATAAGGTTGGGAATTCAATGAACTTCAATAAAAGCACCAGAGGAGATGCAGTTAAGAAGTATGAGAGAGAAAAACTTTCATCACTGACATAAATTCTTTTAATGTTGATCAACTAAAGGCAATGAAAGGAGAATATTCCTACTCCCACATTTACACAGATGCTGAATTAAGGGACTGATTTATAGATCCCAGTTTCTAACAAGAAAATGTATTTGTGAATAATTATTACTTTTGGAAAAATCACCTGAATGTTCTGTTAGGCTAGGTTCCTTTACATGCATACTATTACATTTAAACATTCATTGTCTGGCTGGGATTGGAGGTTATTGTTGATTTGCATAAAGTTAATACTATATGTGAATAAGTATGGTTAATAGTGATAGTAATAAGTGGTTTAGACAGAGATGATTAAGAGTGGTGTGACTATGACTTAGAGAGGAGAATAGAAAAGTGGTGGTTATTTTTATTCATCCTTGTGGTGGATATGGCCAGAGTATATACTTTTACTCTACTCAAAGACTAATTCACCTTCAAGAACAAAGTATGGATCTACAGAAAAACTTTCACTTTACAAGCCAGGATGCCAGGGAAATTGTCCTCCAGGAAAAGAATAGTCCCTTGAAGAAACCTGTCTATGGCCAGTTTTTCAAAGGGACATATACACACTCTTACTAAGATTGAGGCTAAGACTAATTTTAATTCAACTGTGAGTTGAACAGTTCCTTGGTGTTGTTGAAAGATTGTATCTGGTTTGAAGTATAACATTACCTTGCTGTTACTGTATATTTATGTACTGAGATTCTCTTGTAATAATGCAGCTAGCCCACAGAAGAATATGTTACTATATAAATGTTACAATCTATGTAAAGATATAAAAATGAAGCAGATAAAACATTAAGCAAAAAAGCCAACTTTTACATGAAATATACAAGCTTGAAGTTTTACTCAGAGCAAGACCTAAGAGATCAATTATACTGAAAAGATGAAGATATCTTTGAAGAGTTAAAATAAGTTTATCTTTTTAAGGCCCATATATTTTATAAGACTATCTTAAGAAGACCTTTGCAAAATTTACACATGTATTACTGAATAAAAATGTGAGGGTTTTTTCAGTTTGGATTTTGGTATAATTTCTAGTAACAATCTTTAAGGATTACTTTTCTAAAAACATAATAAACATTATATATTACAGAACAGTGAGTTATGCAAAACAGATTTACAGTTGAAACTGGAGAAAATAACTGATACCTCTACCTTGACATGAATTTTCACATGGCAATAGGTTTAGTATTAGATGAGTTCCTATTCAAATTCCTCAACAACTCAGTGAGGATTCATATCCTTGGCATATCTGTGTAACTGTTGATGTGCAGTAGTTTTTGGTGTATGACAAGCATTATAAATTTTTAATATTTTTAGTGTCATTATGACAATTTCAGTGCTTGATCAGAGCAAAATATATTTCTTTTCAACTAAACATAACTGAAAGTGACATCATGAGCATGTTAGTCCAGATTTATAAGGATCATTAAATGAATAGCCTGAAACTGATGAACGGTTCAGAAAAATTCAATGAATTTTTGTAAAACTCATCAGAGCACTGTGAGAAGTAAAAAAGATCAAATAAACATTTTTGGAGGCCAGTAATGTAAATTCTATCATTAAATGGGTTTGTGAAAAAATGGGCTCGAAGTAGCTCACTGATGAACAAAAGTGCAGGAACATTAAGGTTTGATAAGAAGAGATGCAAGTTGATGCTTTCAGCAGTGACAAAACAATGCTGTACTCCAACACCAAAAATGTTCTTTCAGTCCACAGATGTTACTAACATATTTCTATATTATAAAGATCATTCATTCATTCATTATGAATTTTTAACAAACGGATGAAGATATATGCAAGTTTATTATATGAAGAATGAATGCAAAAAGTTAAATGAATATGAAGTTTTTATTTCACCAACTAAAACTCTGGCGTTGACTCAGAAATGTAATTGAGGGGGTTTTTAATAAAAGCAAAAATTATTTTTGCATTATATGTTTAAATTAAGAACTATTTACTAGAAAACTTTCCAGCAGAAGGTTTATCTAAAACTCATATCTCTCCCCTCTCCCCCCTTACCCTCACTCACCACACTTTCATTTACTTTCTAACGTTCACAACCTTGGCAACCCATTGTTTCCTCCCATAACTTACCTTAGCTGTCCAATATTTCCAACCCTTCCCTACCATCTTACATTTTTGACAAGATATTTTTGACTTCCTTACCAAACTCACCCGCCCCTCAATTCCCCAAGACAGACACATTTTAATTACCAAAATTGTTGTTAACTCTCTGTACACCTTCCTACACTCAGAGGGGTTCTCAGTCCTGTGTCAATTCCCATCCCAACGATCTGCACCACATTTCTCTAGCACTGATCACGAATATCTCAGTAACTTTCCCATTTCATCCTTAGCCATAATACCTACAATAATAATGATAAGCACTACCTACAAATATAGGAATTCTCCATAGTACTTTCTGATGCCCCACATCAGGTGCTGTCCTGACTTAAAGATATAGACCTTATTTTCCCTCTCCCAATTACCTCCATTCATAGTAAGTTGAACCACCAATTGGTTTGACCAAACCCTTAGGGTAAATTGTATGGTAAAATGCTGTTGCTGCTTTAATTGCAACAATTTTAGCAAATTGGAATCAGACTGTTTTTTTAGTGATAGGTTTAAAAAACCAAATATGTACTGTCTTTAAACCACTTAAAGATCTGTAAGAAGAGGAACTAGTCAACATAAATGCTTGTAATGGGGTTCACTGCTCAGAGTGGAAGATTTTTTTTGTGATGGTACAGGACAGTATGAGAGAGGCTTAGAATTTTGAGTAGAGGAATGCCAAAGACATCAGGAGAGATGGGCATTTACACACAGCAGCACCTTATCAAAGGTAAGGAAGATGAAATCAGAATTATGATATCACAGGCTATGGAGTAGGGATGTAGATAAGTGTTCAACTTAGCAATCCTCTCCTGGATAGGGAAGAAAGAACAATGTTACCACCATACCACTCACCTAGGGCTTGTCATCAGCCTTCTTTTAAAACCACCTCTTCCCCACGCCTTGACTGGTTTCCTTCCTCGCCCTAGCCAGTCACAACTCGCCCACACTCTAACATGACTCTTTTCTTCCCCTCCCTCTCCTCTCTCGACCTGAGTGTAGGAATGCAGAGTATGTGGTTTTTTAACCCCTAAGCTACGGAACACATAGATCAACGTTTTGGTGTGCAATTGCGGAGAATATGAACATGTACATATGACCACCGCCTTCATACCCTCCCTATACCCTCTCCAAATTTTATGGCCTGTCCTTTCCAAAAAGGTTTGAACAGTCACACTTTCCTATTGTTCGCGAACAGGGAATCCCTTTGCTGTGCCGTTTATGACGGCTCATGACCCTTGGGCGAGTTTGACGAATACATTCCGTCTGCTGAGATTAGGGAAATTCTCTTCTGACCCACCCTCATCATTTCCCTTAATTGCCTCGGAGTTTTGGTAGAATACTCGTAATAAATGAAAGGATTTACGTACTGTTTGGTATCAAATTAATCAGAAATTATCAAGAAAAATAAATTGGAGTTCATTTTTTGAGATATTACTGCATGAAATACTTTGACTATAGTCTTCTAGTCTATAGACCCCCCTTGGAGGGAGCTGGACTATGCGGTCAATAAGGGTCGTCCTTGGTTTGCCACCTAATAAACCTTTGTCAGAAAAAGAAGGGAAGAGTGCCGTGGGTACTTTTCTCCCACACAGAATCATCACGAGAGAATGAGGCATCTGCAGATGAGGGGTTAAACCCACCACAACACACCAACTCACCTACTATCATTTATTTATTTTTATGATTAATTATTATTTTCATGATATGATTATAAAAAGAGAGTTTTTTAAAATGGTTGCAAAATTTCATGATGTGGATCTAAATGATAATTAAACACATTTTATTTTTTTAGTTGAAAAAGCCAATTTGTTGATAATATATCCCGAAGTCACCTATGAAAGTCAGATGTAAAAAATGTGAAGAAAATGTGTGTGAAGTAGGGTGAGGTGGGGGCTTGGAAATGGTGGGTCATACTAAGACTGAAATCTGAACTTCTTCTTTGATATAGGAACCATTTACTTCTGTAATAAAGTGCTCTTTAAGTGATTCAATACATATATTCAATTCTTTGCAAAATATGAATTTTAAAAGTCTGAATATATATTTTAAGTCATTGAACTTCTCATTTTAAAAATGAAATGGAACACCATTATATATTATATGGATAATACATAAAACTGTTATAAGTAAATCCATTATCTTATTAATGTAAGGAATGTATTCTCAGAAATATAAAACACCTAATTTTACCTCAGCTGGCTCTGTAATTTCTTCTTCTGGTTCTTCTGCAATGTCAGACAATTCTGAAGGCCTGTCATCTGAGCCACCTTCATCAGGGAGCTGGGACACATGCAAGCATCCATATGTACATCCATGTTCATCCATGCCAATACACAAATATTTTCGAGTGAGCAGCTCATAAAGCAGTTCAAAAAAGAATCATAGTGAGACCACAAGCAATAAAATATACCAAGCAGAAACAAGAGAATAAATTACTCTCCACTATTTTTCTACTTACTATGAGTGGTAAATAAGATCGTAATATGCATATTGAGACATTTTTCTTACGATCATTGCTGCAGGATCAATGCCTAATTTTTATCCATAAGGCGAGTGAAGTATACTAATCCATGCCACTGTAGCAACATTTGCATAACATACCATATACATTAATCTAAAGCCTAAATAATCAATATGTAGCAAAACTAATGGTATGACAACAGTTAAATATCAATACTATTGTTTGACATATCAACTTCTATCTCTCCCAAAGAGTACTAAAGCATCTATGATTAGAAATAATTCTAGAGCCAACAGCATACAGCATGAGCAAACTAACTACTTAACCATACTGAATGCTTTTGTGAAAGTGCAAAAATATCCTTATCTGAAACTATAATCTTAATTTAATAATTAGTCACATAGCCTCTGAAATATAGATTATTTTAAAATTACATTTGGTACATTTGGTGACACCTGCTTTATTTAAAAATATTTCTTGCTAAAAACTTTTCTAATCAGGTAATACTAGGTCCTATCCAAAAGTTACCAAAATTTGAATTTTATGCATGAATAGACCAAGCTACTGTCAAATAGAACAAAGTTTAGTTTTGTACATTTTTATGAGTTAGTATGTTAAGCAGCTTCCTTGCAAGTGGACTTATTCATTAATGGTGAACAGATTTGCATTCTTGTGACAGCTTTGTTTCAGATTTTACAATGGTTGATTGAAGAAACACCATGTCTCTATCAAGTTCTTTTTTAAACTCAATAAGACTGCCATCAAAACACAAAATGTGTTAAATTTAAATTTTTCCTGTGCATCTGTGTACTAATAATGTGTCTTTGTAAGTGAGAAACAAGTGAGTGTTGTTAATTAATATTTCTGTTTCTGTAAAAAAATTACCATGCATTTTGTTTCAATTATTCCCCTAAACAAATCCTAACCACTCTCTCTCTCTGCTAGTTATTGCCAATCCTCAACAGCTTATAGACCCAGTATCATTATCTGGTGCATGTTAAGAGTTTTGACTGAATAATTATAGAAACAATACAAGTGGTGACAAGAAAGGACCATTTAATGAATTGGAGACTCCTGTGCCCTCATCAACTATGGTCACATTGACATCAGGACATTTGCTGCCCATCCAAATACTCAAAGAGGAAAGAAATTGGGTAAACTGGAAGTACCATATGGAACTATATATCTCAGTTTAGATTATTTATATGACTGTATGCTTTCAGAACCATCTGTGGAAGTGTAGCGAAATCCCCAGTAGTCAGAGATGAAGAGAGACATGCTTGAGCTCCATCTAAACAAAATGTAATAGTAAATGATCATAGGCAAACCACCCTAGACATCTGCAATATGATGGAATTGCCCTATGGGACATATTAGTGGATATTATCAAAATAATTGAGCAGGAGGATAGTGGCAAAGTTTATGAAAAAGTAAAGAACAGTTTTGAACTGATCCTGATTTTCTTTCCAAGGCCAGATTTGTCACAGATGACAAAAGTTGGCTATTGGTCTGATCCCCAAAACCAAACAATGATTGTCACACTGAAAAAGCTCACCTCAGCCAAACAAAGCCAGTCAAGAGCAACATCAAGTTATTACTAATGTTTATTCATGTTGATGGGATTATCCATAGATAGTTCATATCATCGATTCAAATGATTAATTGTGTTCAACATGATGTTCTGAGGTGGTTAAGGGGCAATGTGAGGAAGAAGTAACAACAGAAATGGCTCAGGACCAACTGGGTTCTCCACTATGATATTGAGAGGAAAAAAAGATCACTATCATCATACAGCAATTTATGGCAAGAAACAACCTATCCATTGTACCTCACCCAACATACTTAACTTGCCTCCTTGTGACTCTTTCCTCTATCCAAAGATGAAAATTATGTTCAAGGTTTTGACCTGATGGAGGAAATTGAAGCTGAATTGCAGGTGGTAATGAACACATTAATGAAACAAGACTTTCAGAATCCATGGAAGATAAGTGTTTGCATTCCAAGGGGACTATTTCGAAGATGACAGAAGATCAAGGTATTCTGCACTTTCATTCCTTGCTAAATTTAAGAAACTTTTGGGTAACACTTCATACTATCATTCATCTGACACTCCTTGCTCTAACCAATTCCATGACTATATTTGACTGACCCAAATGCTGAAATTTCAATTAAATTTTCTCAATTCCGATGCTATTGACTCCTGGAAACAAATAACTTCACCTCAATTAATAAAAAGTTAGAAAGTTTATAAATGACATATTGTTAATATATAAGTTATGCATATATAAGTACTGATTCATAAAATACTATTATAAACGAAAAAGAGGCCAAACACACCATCTTACATGACTGATTATTTTATTTTCTGTTATGTGGTGCAGAAATACAAGTGATCGTTGGAAGTGCAACTGGGGTATGACCTAACTCTGCTTTAACCATATTTATACTTGAATCTGAACAGTGAAAAGTATGTTCATACAATTAAAACAAGAAGTTGATGGTTCCCAGAATCAGAATCGATTTTCGTGGTTCTAAGTACTCCATCCTGATTGCTGGCCTAAGGAATAAAAGGATCAGGGAATCGAATTGACCCATCACTAACATATATATTTAGTAAAGTGACAATTTCATTGACACTAAATATATCTTTTGTAATATTTTTTCTTCTTTTGACAACTCCTATACCTTCAATTCTAATGTATAGTATTTAGACAATAAAACTTATTATTATTATTTCAATGGGACTTTAAGCGAAAGAGAGTAAAACTAATAGTTAATACATTGAAGCCTGCTAATAAAGTATGCTAATTCTGATTATTGATTACATTCATAAGATTTGTTACCATTCCTTGTTTCTTTGATGAATGCAAACTGCCTAGTACTTAATGTGCATCAAAATGCCATTCCTGGAAATTTAACCAATAAAATAATTCCATTCAGAGATATAACTGCAAATTACATGAAAACATGAATGTAGAATTCTAATATGAAAGCATGCATAGTTAAAAACACAAAAATTTTATGTACCAATACATGATACCACAACATTTACAGCAAACACCTACATCCAAATGATTTTTCTGTCAATTGTAAGAAAACAAAGCACTTATAAACTATGCACAAAATGATAATGAAAATTCTGTTGGACTACATACCTTTAACATTTTTCCTTTGAGCACATGGTTTGGGATGGGTGTGGGAACACTGTCTGATGACTGGCTGTCTTTTGACTTTGTTCTCACAGTCACTTGTTTTGGGTTGAGCCCCACTAACTTGTTAATGTCAATGAGGGCATGATCACCTACATATAACCAAGTGAAAAATATGAATGATACAATAATTCTCCAAATCATTTATGTGCGAGTTGCAAAATAAGATACATAGGAGATAATGATTTACAAATACATTATATATACATCAAGCTATAATTTTTATGTCACCAACTCATAAAAATGAGTTTATGATGAGGAAAAATTCTAATAATAATAATATTTATTTATTTATAATCAGGAAGACACCTTATTCAAGAATAATTAAGTTTGAAAAAGGGTGGTGATTTTAGAATCGAATTCGTCTATGATTTGTGTAAATACAATATGTTGGTGACAGAACAGATTGTGGTCATACCATTTAAAGATCAACAAAGATATAAAAAATATTATTTCATAGTCCTTCATGCTATCTCATTTTATATATAAGATCAAATCCAATAAATGAGGTTGAAATAGTGAGTACCGACAAATGAACTTATTGGACATGATTCTTAGGAATACATTATGGATCATTTCAAGGATGTATTATTTTATTCCAAGATGGGTACACCAGACTATGGAACGGTATTTCATTATTGGTCTCCTATAGCAACCAAGTGAGAGGTTTATATAATCAGAAACATTAAATTGAGCAGTTGCTTTTCAAGTTTGGCATGAGTGAACACAAGCCATTGAGTAGTCCCTTGGAAGTTTATTGTAAGCTGTGTGTGAATGATGAGAAATAGATTAGATCAGATTAGATTAGATGTTTTTATTGATCAAAAGTATTTAGAAAATACAAAGACCTCGTGTAAATGTTCAAGCACACATGAGTGTACAAAAAAGAATACAATTTACCTATAATTTTATTAAAATTTATCCGAAACATTAGAATAAAATATCCCAAGTAGTATGAGTAAAGAACGCTTCAACAGAATTCAATGAATTTACAGTAAGCCAGGAGTACATTACATTCTTAAATTTAGCCATGCTAGTGTTTCTAGCTGAGATCGGTAAGTGGTTGAAAATTTTGATACCAAAGTTGGGCATAGAATGTTGAGTTTTAGTTAATCTGCACTGATTTAGGGA
>WURS02081391.1:0-10191 GCA_011762765.2 Rhinocypha anisoptera
CACCAGATGATGGCGATCATCGCCGAAACCGGTCGTGTTTTGTAATTTTGTGGAAATATAAAAGTTATTTTAAAAACCATCAATCTATTAATTTCAATGTAAGTTTCAGGAACTGCGAAGCCATTATAAACAATATTCTGAATCATATGGTCGCCAAGAAACCAGATCGAGATCGTCACTTCACTTAATACATAATCATGAAAAGGTAGTTGACGGACAAAAACCGTTAACGGGACGAATTTTCAAAAGAAAAGCTGCCATTCACATAAAGTTTATCCCACGCCACTTTAGGCTTCCCTGAGGATTTTTTTCTATTCCCAACGCTATTCTTGTACAAAGATGAAAGCAGCATAGTTGACACTAGATTTATACTTCCCATTATAATGGCAGTGAGCTCAACGAATTGAAAATGGTTAGTTTTCAAAGCTCCCATAAAAATTCGTTTCTACAATATTTCTCCCTTTAGAGGAAATATTTGAGAAGATATTTCAGTTCAAAGGTTTGGGTTTTTCGGGGTTTACTGTCCAACTTTAATAATTAAAACGATATTGTTTCAGATCGATTTTCTGCCGATCAAATAAATAATTTAACTTCTCCCTCGTTATAAATATACATAGTCGCATTAAATCAGTAACAACGCAAAATAATGCGTTGCCATGCAGCCTCAACATCCACCCTCGATCTGATACCGTATTGATCGGTTTACTGGTGTACCGAAACGACTCATTAGTATTGTTTGCAAGGTGGCTCATAAATTGCAGATATTTGACCAAGAGCATACGCAAACTCGCCTAATGAATGTTTTCATTGCAATCATCGTCAATTTATCATTTTTCTCATAACGGATTGTTAAGAGCCATACCTTTATCCGCTTTGGTCAGTGTTGTTCACCTAATGGATCAAGTTTTAACCCAAGGAAAAGCATCCCATCTGCCATGAAGCTATAACTTGATTTAACTGTAACAATTTCACCGAAGCAAATTTACTGAGGCTTTTGATAGAAGTGCAAATGATGAACAGTAATTATATACAGATATATATATATATATATATATATATATCTGTATATAATATAATATTATATATATAATAGCAAATCCATCGGGGATCATGCGGTATATTTGATTCGCATAATACCTATGTGAAGTAAAAGATATGAATAGTATATAGCGGCTAATTCTTATATTCAAAAGCTAGGGAAAATATAACATTAAGAAGGAAACACTATGAAGGGCATTCAAATAACATATCCTGATGGAAGCAGTTAGATTTACAAAGATTATATTACGTCAAAAAATGAATATTTCATTATATGAATAAACCATTGATATTTAATTATCATTATTCAGTCAAAAATACAAGCAGAATTACCTTTGTTATAAAATACTCATAATTTAAGATGAAGCGGGGAAAATCTAACCTGAGGCCCATAAAAAACCTACCTTAACCTTATATTAACTTTCAGCAACAGAAAATACTAATTGCGTACCATAATGTTACACAAAATAAAGTATTCTTTCATTGTTTCTCAGTATTTTTTCAAATTATAAATTTGATTCATAGAATTGAGAAAATTTTGGTGATCATGAAGCACTTTGTGATAGGTACTTGTACGTTTACATTGATAATTTAGATTTTGCGACAGTGAAATATCTCTTCGTATACTAAATATTTCGGCACTCATAAGATAGTATCCCTGAAAAAAATCTATGCAATTAAAAGTTGATAGTTATAAAAAAATAAAATAGCAATACTAGGAAGAAATGAAGTGAAGATGCACGAAGAGGAAATGAATTTTGGACTGCATGACCTTCAGTGCTTTTGTTAAAAATCAAATGAAACGAGAGAATTCTTTATTTAGGGTTTTCGAGTGACTGTATTTACGAAACGCCTTTTAGACTACATATAACACCTTCGTAACATTGAATACAGGTTTCTAATACTATAGACAGTGAAGAACATGCGCTTCTGTAACAAAGACGTCCTTTGTCGAAGGCTTAAGGAAGAGGGACGTTGATTTCTTGGAAGGTATTTTCCCCTCCAATTCGTTTCACAGCAAATAGGATTTGCTTCCGCTTCATCCTGTTTCACTCGGTTTTTTGATCGTCACCCCGACCACTTAGGTATTCTTTGGATCTCACTTCCGTTTGTTTAGTTAACGCTCAGTCTGTTGAACCAGTAAGCTGACACCCCTTATGCCCAATATTCGCTGCTGAGTAATCTTGCTAATCCATCTTTATTCAGCAAATATATTTTTTTTGTTTCTTAGCTGTTCACAAATTGAATTCATTAATTTCAATACAACTTCCCGTTCCGTACCTGCACATCACTCGACTACGTTCAATCCACAACAAAGGCTCTCTCTCATAACTAGGTTCACTATTCAATTTTATCTCGTCTGCAAAAAGTCCTCTTCCTAGCTCCATCTCCGTCTTTCTCACTCCCTCACTCACTCACTCACCACCTCTCTCTACCCTTCCGAAAGACAATTATTCTTTCTTTGCGAGAAAATTCCTTTCCTGACACCATCCAAACACTCAAGTTTTTTCAGTCTACTTCTCTATTCAAATCCAAGAATAGCACGCTTACACATCTCATACGAGAATTCAGGTGGCATGTGTGTGTGATGAGTAAAGAAGAGTAAAAAGTAGATATAAAGCGTGGTCTGGTAGAAGAGAGTATGTTGTCTTTCCTTGTCGAGATTTAGCTACGCAGGCTTAAGCTGCCAGTGCACGCTTGATACTTGAAGTGTAGGTGGCTTAGCGTCACGTTCCTTTTCTCTCATGCCACTCACTAAAAACCTTGATGACAATATGTCTCGTGCATTCCGCGACGGAGTATACTGCTGGTTAATCCCCGTCCGTGATCAAAAATGGCAAATGTGAAAAGTCCTTTGAATTGAACCTTGTGAAAAAGTGATTGTCGAGAGAAATATTCACCATATGTATACTGATAAACTGAGCTGCATAGATATTACCAGAATACTAAAAATATGCGCTTCGTTCGTCTAAATGTCCCTCCCAATTGCTATCCTAAAACAAGTACTACGCATACCTAAATGTAATTTAGCATACACTATTAGGGCAAGGAATTTTTCTTCACAATTTTTGTATTAAAACGATTATACAAATCTATTCTTAACGAATGTGGACCTGTTTCATCAGCCCTAAGCAGCAGGTGTTTGAATTCCTGGAAAAATATAAGCGTGGGAAAATGTTATTTTATTTATTTTAAATATATGAAATGTAGCGAAATAAGGGAAATAACTCAGTAATAGATGTCCAAATTTATATTAATCAATGAAAAAATACAATTAGCATTTATATTAATTTAATCTAGGCTCGGAGAGGTCCTAATCTCAGTTACATTTGTTCCACAGAAATTATTGAAAATCTGACCTATAAAAAAACATTGTAATCAAGTAGCATGATCGAATGTTGGTGATTATGGACGCGTAGTATTTTCACTGAAATTAAATAAATATTCACATTAGAACTTAAACTTGGGTGAACAAGAGATTCCAAAACAACGGACACCCATCCTTCATTCTCCTTTAAATTAGAATCCTCCAACCGACGCTGTCACTCGCATTGGATTAAACTCTCGGGTATGGTGAAGTAATTCCAGGAAACCTTGAACCTTCCGTGCGGCAGTGTAAGAATTGCCGACTATCTTTTCCTCGAAATTCCTACTCGTGGAAAGGACTCAAGTAGCGCAAAGGACAGAACCTTCTTTTGTTCTCCGCGACCAAAGTGGAGTGGCTCAGAGAGGAGAGGGAAAGAGAGGGAGAGAGAGAGAATGACAGAGAGATACAGTCGGACTGAATAAAAAATATAGAAGGCATTTTGGGTGAGGGGAAAGGAAGGCGGATGGAGCGAGATGAACCGAGCCACGAAATGTTCGTGCTGAAAGAATGAGAGTTGTGCTAAGCGATGGAGCTGTTTTCCGCGAAAGCAAAATGGAGGGCGTGCCTGCGCGTGAAATTTGAGGTCGCCTTTTTTTTATTCTTGTTTTCCGAGGGGAGGGGTAAGATTTGGAATTCTGGGAAGGGGGAGGAGGAGGAGATGAGGGAGAAGGAGGAAGAAGGATAAAAACGAAATGATTTCGGGGAGCCACAGGGTAAATGGGGATGCAGCGGACGAAAGGGAAGGTGTGAAGCGGAAGTGGAGGAAGTGAGAGGAATTCAAGACAGGAAGAGGGAATGCGAGTGTACAGGAGACGGAGGGAGGGGGGAGGAGGTCGGGACCGGGAGAAAAATTCGTAGAAAAGGGTGGTTTCTCCGTCGAGGAATTGGTTTCCTCGAGGCCGAGCGGGGAAGCGAGTTTTGAATAAAGATATGAACATACATCAGCAGCGGCGGCGGCGGCGGCTCGGATGAAGGAAGCGGAAGATTAAGACGGAGTGGAAAAAAAAGTTGGAAAGTCTCACCCACTCTCGGTCTCTCGTATCGTCGAAAGGTATGTAAAACGTGCGAGGGGAAGGGCAGTAGATAAGAGAAGGGTAAATAAGGGTATGCGGCGGGTGTATGAAAGGAGTTTGGGGGGAGGTGAATGGTGAGGGGTGAGTGTTTCAAGAGGGAGGGAGTGGAGGGGAGAGGAGAGAGTACAGGCGGAGAGTGATGGTGTTGATGGGAGGAGACAAGGGTCTCTTAAATTCAACTTGCGTGGGCGAAGGGAAGAGGTGTTGAGACTGTGTTGTGGGGGAGCGGGGGGGAGCATGGTACATAGGTGCGAACTGATAGACATTCCGTGGCTCAGAGCAAGAGGCCAGGGAAAAACGGTGGCCCAAACCTCCCCTACATTCCAAATTCCTCTCCAAGAAAAAGCATGTGTGTAAGTAACACTTTCGAGATCTACATGTTGAAGTAGAAGGAAATAAATTCCGAGAATATTACTGGCTGAAATGACGAGTTACTTCGATGTCTCCGTGGTCTTTTGGTAGCATGGGTGAATGAAATGAACATGTTTCTGTAACAAATAAAGGTAAAAATCTATGTGCTTCATAATTAAAATATCAATCCTCAGGTCATTCCATACAACACCGCAGATATTATATACAAAACATAACTAAAATAATATATTATTAACTTATTTTGATACCGTTCAGTCTTCCAGCAAATAAATTGAAATTTTGACGGGATATTTTTTTCTATATTAATTAATTCTATGGCTGAACTCTAACTACGTCACAAAAGATTTTTCTCACTCTTGTATCATACTCGTATATTAACTTATACTATATATATACTCATAGCCTTTTTTTCTACCCTTTACTGAGACAATATATACGATGGTACAAACGAACAGAGTGAGATACCACTAAATCATTGCTTTAAGTAGGGCGTTCCGACAAAAGTCGAGTTATGGATTTCTTTTATAACGCAGGCACCACTAATAGCGAATGAAAGGAATTAATAAACTCGGGAGAACAACCTCCAAAGCGTGTTCCTCTGGTCGTGAAGTGTCCCAGGCAGGTGAGCTGCGTTCTCCCTCATTCAGGGCCATAAATAACTTCATTGAGAGTCCCTTGCACCCCGGTGAGTATACCTTCCGACCTCTTGTTCGCGAGGGCGAGCGAGGGGAGAGGGAGTACCAGCGCCGCTGACGTGAGCCTCTTCCTTCTCCTCATTAATCTACCAAAAGCTCGGGGAGAAGGGTAAACGCTGCTGCTGCTCAAAGTCGCCTCCGACAAGACAAAGCACAACATGTGTTCCTCCCACCCAAAAGCTTATAAAATAGAAAATGTGGACGGAGAAACCTATTTTCCCATCGAGAGAATTCAAGCGCTGGGTTAAGTATGCTGGTAGACAGCTTAATAATAACCCATCTCTTTACTGGCGGGGATGCGAGGACTGCGGAAGACGAATGAAAAGTCGAGGTGCTTGTTGAATTGAGAAAATCTCGGACGGAAACCACACGGCGTGGAATTCCAGTGCATCAGTTTCTGGCACACAACTGGGAAAATATTCTAAACCTACGTTTAATCAGGCGATCTAACATTAAGGTGTGGGATGTGTGGTGAGTGGAACAGAGGTCATTTTAGTGTTACGTAAATGTGTTCGTAAAAGTCATGCGTAAATAAAAAAGTCATGCGTTCAATCAATAGTTTTGGGTTTAGAATTAGATTTACAAATTATTTAAGGGAAATATAAACACAATATGGTCAGTTGTGCTGCTTATCGTATCTGACTTGACTTTTTCATTAATTAAAGTATGTTTACTATTTTATTTAAAGGAATAAACCAGGAATTACAGATTTTACAATATTAATCGAGTAAAAGCCGTGAATTTTTCTAAAAGATGAAATTATTCAATAATTATAACAAAAAAAATAATACAAAGTTTTCTGCAAATTTATAACTCGCAAACGTAAATAAAATTTGACCTTAAAGAAGAAATTTAATAAAATGAATAAATGACAGGTACACTTAGAATAACAGGTTTAGGGAAAGATAGCTGTGTGAAATATCTAACAAAAACGTTATGTCTGCTATTATAATACTGAATAGAAATACAATATCAAAGCTTCAAACGAGAAAAAGTAAAAAAATATCAAAATCAAAAATCTACCCCATTAACGCTTCTCTTTTACGGGAACTAACAGAGAGGAATCGCAAGTATGATATAAGTAGAATCAATTTACCAAAAAAGGATATAAAAGGAGTAATATAATTGATAATAAGGACTATCGAAAACCATAAAATAAAAAATATAAGCGCTTGTTGAATGTTTTTGAGATTTGGTGTGTGTGGAAGGTAAATGGAAGGGAGAAGAAGGCGTTCGATAAGGTCTTAGGCCTGGCAGGTGAGAAGAAAAAGGTTTCAGGGAAAATCCGGAACAGACAAATGGCTGGCAGGAATACCTACTAAAAATAATGATTTCGCATGTCCTATAGTACATGCGTGACATGAAAAGAACAGACGTTTTGGGCGGTAAGATGGCAGGTAAAAGGTTCTTGCATAATCCCTATAAATTTCAAGCAAAAAGTACTTCATATGTTCTTAAGACGTATTCCTTTCTAGACAGTAGTAAACACAGTCTAGGTATCAGTAACTCAAAGACACCAGTAAGGATATGGTCAAAACTTGGTGCGTTGAAACTCAAAAGTTGAATTTTTTCATGAATACTTCGCTCTCCTCCGGAGAAAGTAATGAGAGTAAAACAGAAAACGTAAATGATACGGTGAAGTCGTATTAAAGAGACGTATTTGATTTTGAGTTATAATGAAAATGGTGATAAACATATGGTTGTATGTTATTCTCGACTTTTTATACGGATTTTAGCAGAAAATATTTATGATTACTCTTTCGGCGGTTATAAACCTACGTATTTTAATATTTTATTCTCATTATAGTTCCAAAGCGTTACATTACATAAATAAAAATATCTTTGGAAAATGAAAGAAGACACGTAGAAGGTTGTACAAGGATAGTTGGAGTTTTAAATGAGTCCTTATTTAATTTCAAGATGGCGCATAGGATCATAGGTACTAATAAATTAATCGCCGATAGCGAATAGATTGTTTCATATGACGCCCCTGAGCTTAATCATATGCCTTTTCATTTAATGATGAAACAGTAATAAAATTGTATTTCAATATGTGAACAGTTGGTTATTACATTTGGAACTATTCCAAAATGCAAAGGCCTATTAAATTCACTATATCACCTCATAAGTTGAAAGAAATCGAATTTCCGATTTGAAATTTGAAACTTATATGTGGAGAAATAATGTTTCTTAAAATTATTTATAGTAGAAGATTTGATGAACAATCAGCTGTGAGCTGCCTCAGAATTCTTTATATATACGAATAAGGATAGTCACGAGTCTTAAACTGCAGTATCCAACCGAACTTTGGAAAACGTAAGTTGCACTTCGGGTTTCTGTGTTTTAAATTATTTATTTGATTAAAAAATATTTTTAAAAGAAAAAAACTATTATAAATATCAAATAGATCAAATGTCGTAAAAATAAACAGTATTACGTAAGTGAATGATTACAATAAATTTCGAATCTTAGCCATTCAGTAGCCGTATGTTCTGGGAAGTTAACAAAACATTAAATAAAGGGATGGAGGAAAAATCGGCTATAGATCTAATGAAAACATGTTCCAAGTATTTAAATTGTGGTGAACGCAACTGTGACTTAAATAAGAGGATTTGAGGAAGACACGCCAAAGCTAAAAATGTGATCAGTGTATTTACAAGTGCAATGTCGTATTTGAAACTAAATAACCTTTCCTGTCTTACTAACATTTCTTTGTCTTCTAAACATTTCGAAATTCGGTCGCTTTCTCAGACACCTTCGCCGGGCGCTTACGCATTATGAATACAAGGACACGTGAGCTATGTCCAAATTTAAAGACAAAAGCAGACGGAAAAACACTTTCAGCATATGACACAGAAGACATTCGAATGCATTGTAAGTTCAAATATAGAAGGTACACTTATAAATCCAGGTTCAACAATAGTTCGCCATATATTTAAAAACATCAGGAACTTTCCTCAAGGACAGACCGCTTTAGTGTATATTCACTGACTACTGGCGTGGACATTTGATGAGTTGTGCATAAGTGGGTGTAGCCATCATCATAATTAGTACTTTAATCCGAAGAGTGTTCGACTGCAGCCCTCCATCCTGTCCTATCTAGTGCTAACCCTTGGTAATTCTACTTTCTAGCGCCTCTCATAATTTGTTCCTCGGCCTTCTTCTTGGGGGTTTCCCTTCTATGTTTCTCTCTATTAAATTCTTCAGGAATTCATTATGCCTCAAGATGTGTGCTATCCACCTTGTACTTCTTTCTTTTATCGTATCTTCCTCTGCTCTTCTGTACACTTCCTCGTTCCTAAATCTACCGTCTAATTTATCTTCAGCATTCTCCTTCAGCACCGTGTTTCGAAGGATGTTTCTATTCGTCACTGGTCTGTTTTTCCAGTGGACCATGTCTCTGAGGTGTAGCAACGAGGGAAAAATATGCGAATGTGAGAGAAGTATTGCGATTTGACTTTAGTCACAATGCGGAAAGAGAAAATAAATTGGAAGTTCCTTTCTGAACTTGGACGCGTCACAATCTTAGCCGATTCAGTGACGGTCGCACGGGGGGAAAGGGGCAAAAGGAACCCCCAGAAGCACCTCTCTCTCCAGATTTTCCAAAACCAGTGACCTGAGTGAAAGGGAGGAAGTGATGTGAATACCAAATCAACGCATAAGTAATGAAAGTCGACCTATACGCCCGATCCGGGCGGAGATGGGATCCAGCGACGTCTACTCACTGATCAGGAACCAGTAATCAAGTGATAGAGCTACGCAAATAGCCGATACTACGCATAAAAATATGCACGAAAAAGTTTGTCCAAGTCAATGATAATTTAGGGGGCAAGGGCAAGCGAACACGTGAGAAAATCTACGCTTTGAATTCTCGCTGCATAAAAAGTTCCCAACTTCCTTCTAAAACTTCTCCCGAATTCTTTAGGGGGCTTTTCTTCCTAGGGGGTAATTTTGTTGAACCAGCAGCTGAGAGTTGCGAATCCAAATTCTGTCCCATTCTCTCACGCTCTCTCTCTATATCTCTCTAACTCTCTCTCACCCTTTTTCTCTCTCGTCCTCTCTCTCTAACCGTCTCTCTCTCTCTCCTCCTATACAATCCTACCTCCAACGGACAACTCACTTCCTACCACCACTTAGCCAGGGGAGAGATGCTAATGGCATCCATTTCCACCTTGATCGACAGCTATTAGGCACAAATAATATACAAGCGCGATGAAAACTAAACGTCCCCCCAATCCCACCCTCCCTCCGTCGAGAATGGACGAAATTAACTAATGTCCCGACCCCATTTTTAAGAGGCGGCCTCGACGACATTTGAAATCCTGCGACGGAATGCAGTTTTTTCGCACACGAAAGAGTTAAACTCGGGTATAAGTACGTTGGACGGACTCCGGATGACTCCAGGGATATACGAGGTGCATTAAAGTTGTAAGACCTCCTATTTTTTTTCTCCGGACTGGAAACAGATAGTAACATGCGGTTTGTTTTAAAATGAGCGGGCACTCTTTGTCAACGCGTGACAGATATGGCAGCACTGTACGACAAACAGAACCTCTAGCGGCAGTCAAGAGAATGAGAACTGTTTTCGATACTTAAAATGGCGACGTTTTCGTTACATGACCAGCGTGTAATCATTCGTGGTGTG
>WURS02081402.1:0-10191 GCA_011762765.2 Rhinocypha anisoptera
GTGTGACTGTCTATAAGTGTGTGCGTGTGTTCGTTGTTGCTGCTCATCTGAGATTTTCCTAAGTATATATATATATAGCTGCAAAATCACTGACTGACTCATTGACACAAATTCCCGGGAACTTTTACTCTAGCAATCGGTCTGAAATTTTCAGTAAACGTTCCTATTCATCCAGTGAGCATGAAAAAAAATCGAAAACCCCAAGTATGTGACCTGGGCTCGATACCAGAGACGTTCATTTTTTTATAAGCAATGGGAACATGAGAATTTTACCGTTCACTGCGAGTTTTATCCACTCTTTAAAATATGAAAATATTGAGATAGGAGCTTCGCACTTGGACTGAAACTTGATTGAAACATTGAAGTTTCTTATTCTATCCATGTTCATCTGTATTCAGGTCTACAAATTGAGTAAATTAATTGGAAACGCGAATTTATTAAGTCTTTATCGGGATTTTATACTTGGTTGCTAAGGAAGGCACATTTTTGATCCCTGCGGTTTAACCCACTTAGCATGAGAAAATCGACCTTGGATGGCGTTTATAGTCTTTATTGATGTTCTTTTAAACGCTTCGAACGATACTGCTGCTTCTTATTCGGTAAATTCATATTAAATAATATACGTACTAATGCAATTTATTATCTATCACACAGTAATTTCTCTAAAGTATTCTGGCATTAGTGTTTTGTAATGGATTATTGCAGTTATATATAGCAAAAAGAATGATTTTTTAATATATGATCGTTTAATACAATTCAACGCCTATTACAATATATCCTCCCTAACGTATTAGCCAGTTGTGCCGATTTGGAGATATTTTTTACTACTGTTTGCGAATTTTTTCCGCCGTTAGCGACTTTCTTTCCTGGTTTAGCGACATATGATATATTTCCGCTTTCTGGTATTTTTCAGTTACGTCCGATCGAATTTTTTCTTTTTATGACGTTTCCACGAATGATAATTTTTCTCCTCCCAGATAAATAGACCTATGCATCGTGTGTATGCAATTTAGAGGGTAAGTTACGAATTGTTTAATGTTGTCGAATTTTTCTCCGGCGGCGTACACCAGCCCCTCAGTCGGCTGATTTGATAAATTAGCAGTATGATATTTGGTAATTTTGGAAAAAACTGATTAGGAAATATACCTGACGTGAAACTGAGGTCAAACATTTATTCGTAACTTCAAAAATATGACTCCACCTGCAGAAACGATTACGGGAGTTTTGACTCAAGTGCCGATGTTACTCGTATCTTCTCATGGGATGTATGTATATAACGGAGTCGATAAATTAAAAGCACATAGAAAATTGATGGATGTAGATTGAACTATGTGGAAATTCATGTCCACAGGTAAAGGAATCGTGGAACTAAATTTTTTCCACAGATTTTATTTTGAAGGTGCTACTAGTTTCAACGCTAGGCGTTATCATAGGGTACCTATAGCAAATAATAATCGTATAAATAATAAATATGAGAAGTAAATACAATAATGTATATAATTAATATATAAATAATTAATAAAATCATTTGAGAAACACTTAGTGTGCTAATTTTCTTTTTCCTGTGAACATAGAAAATAGTGACCTTATATGCAGTATATTCCAACAACTATTCCATTTATTAGGATAAAATGTTATGATTTATTTTGGTAATACTACACGCAAACATGCATGCACTCAAAATTAGACGCCCTCTTCTGATTATCCAGTTCTCGATTTATATAAAATTTATATTCAACGATATACAGGCATCTCCCGAGTTACCCAAGCCTCGACTGACCTAAACGGCCGCTGTCCAAGAAAATGCCATTTTGCAAGAGTAGTAACAATATATTTTTGCCGTGCTCGTATATGAGACTAGGTGTGAAAAAAATATTACTAAGCATGAGTTTTAAAGTGATAACCACACGACGCTGCCCACTAAAAAATGAATTTGATGTATTTTCGTAACTATCCATTTACTTTTTATTCGAATTTCTGCAGTCAAAACACTTTTACCGCGCTTTTACAGCTCTATGGTTATTATCGGAATAATTTCCGACATACGAAAATTTCGACTTAAGTAGCCGGTACTGGAACGAATTCATTACGTATCTCGGGGACCGCCTGTAGTTGTTTTCCAGTCATTAGCCCGCGATCGTGGAGTCAGTCTCGTGTAACCCGTCCACCCTCCGGTCATTCATTTCACCCTTCCCCTAAAGACCCCTCCACTCGCTCACTCTCTCTCCTGCTCATCCGCTCGAGAGGCAGGCAAGGAATCGAATCGTTGCGGGGCGGGGTCTATTTTCGACGCTACCCGTTTCCTCCTCCTCGTTTAGCAGTAGTTTTCTGCTCTTTCTATCGAGCACGCCCAACATATATTTTTTTAAGCGCCTTTTCCCCAATTTTTACTCACGGAGACGGTATCCTGGGAGATAAAAGGAAGGAAATCTCTTGCGCCGCGGCAGTGCTATCACGGATCGATATGGGGCCGGGATGTGCCATTTCCTTCCGCGCGCAGACTTAAATGCCCAATCTTTTGCGTTTTTTCTAATATCCAATGCATCATATTTCATTGATTAATTGGAGGGTAATATATTGGATAAGTTAGGTTTTTGATTAGTTCCTGGTTAGATATGCCCAGCTTTATCTTAATGTGATCCCTCTTCAAATTCGCGTACTACCCCCAGTCTATCATACTATTAAAAATCCCTATTCTCTACGTACCCAGCATTCTATTCCTCCATCACAAGGTTCAACAGCCCGTCGCCTATATATATGGGCACCCCTTCCATCCACCCATCCTGTCCTTTTTGGACTTCCCTCAACAATTGCCTCTCATCCCCTACTATTCGTAGTACTTCTTCATTAGTTTTCTTCATGTTTCATTACATTATCTTTTTTTCAAGTTACAGGCTATCTATATCGAATTAGCTTACTTAACCTTAGCTTATATATCGCTACTCTATAGCGGCTTCTTCGCCGAAGAATATACTTCAACATGAAACTTGATGAAATACAGAGGCACGAGTATTGTAACCTACCTAGGCAATGCTGTAAAAAGGTAGTCGTGCCATGAGATGTTATAAAATCATTGTGAGTCTCTAAATTAAATTACCTCAGTTTTCACTTCTTTTCTCTATAAGAAATAAAATAATTTATGAATTGAATTTTAGGACCGTTTCCTACGGTGAGTGTCTTAAACGGGAAATTTTTGCAATCTGAAGTAAATACGTTATCAAATAGGGAACACTCCTCACAGAATTCAATTATGTATGATAAAATTGCGAAAAAAAGAAACACAAGATCAAAACCATTCTAAACAAACGCTGTCAAGACTCATTGATTTACTTCCATTGTAGAGCCGCTAAAGCATTAATTTTATATTAGTTTTTTAATAGTTATTCATTATTTTGGGTTTTTATTTGTTCATAGATACTTATAAAAATATCAAGAAAAATATTTTGAGTCTGGTTTCAATTACGGTATACTAGCATATGCTGGACATTTTTGCTCAGCAATTTACGAAAAATCCCCCGTATTTCTTGATAGTGGCTAGAAAAGCTGTTGTATGTCAGGACCAAGGAGGGAAATTTATGCACAAATGTTATAATAACGGCACACTCACTCTTGTAAACTCTGATAATCTACTTTGAATGGAAAGATAGCGCTGCTGCTACCATTTACTCCAATACTTATATTTGTGCAGTGCCCGTTCCGAGGTTTCCCCTTGGCGTGCGACGTTGTTTCATTTCCTTTCGGCTCACATGCCCGCGGTCAATCTTCGGACCGATCAGTTGCTCAGAAACGGAGCTCGTTGTGTACTTTGAGTCATAAGCCGATAGTGTGTTTCATTGGCAGTGTCACTCAGCTTCTTTGATAAAGGCTGTTCAAAGATAGCTCGGCCTCAGAATCAGTGGCCTCAGACAAATGCCTTGGCGGAAAACCAATTATTTCCTGTGCCGTCCCGTGTAGCTGGTGAGGCAGATCGCTTTCTCTTGGGATTCGACCAAATTATGTTACGAATCTTGTTTCCGAAATATCACTTCCTGTCCTCATGATGAAAAGCTCTCTTTGAGGAATGACGTTTCCATCTTCATCTATGGGAGGATATACATATGTTTTTCCGGTTATATGCATTCTTTTTAAGTGACTGAACGCATGCTTGAAAAGTCCCCCATGCATCTCTTATTTAGAATATTATGTACCTTTCGTTCTGTCTTGCTGGATATAAGGAATGGACGGTCACGGGTGAAATATTGACGTACTTAGACTTTTGTGATTATCAGTTAGGAAAAATAATGTTGGGTCTTTGCTCTCAAAGTTCGTGTGATGAATACGCACTTAATTTTTTCTCTCTTTTTCTTTCGACGTCCCTAATCTTTGTCAAATACTCACAAAGTTTTTTTCGAACCTCGCCTTAATATCACTTAACGGCAGCCTTGTTAAGGGAGTTGAAATGAACGGAAGAGCTCGTTTTTGTGTATATTTTGCATTTACGAAACGTCACTGCCTTCCGTATGAGCCCTCGTCCTGACCTTTCCTTCCTCTCCATCACTAAATACGTCACTCGTTGCCAGAACAGTCAGTCTTCTTTGGATGCGACGTTAAAAAATTTTTCCGGACCAATATGCTTAAGCGATAACATTTGCTTTTTTCAGCTAGTGATTTATCCCGTCTCAAAGAATGATCTTTTAATTTTCCAATTGACATTTTTCACTAAAATACATACATCATTTACAGAAGAAGACTTTTCGCGAAACTGATACGCCGCATGCTTTAAACATGAAAGTCAAAGAACGAAAATCATTGAGGTCAGCGAAATTTCTCCTTATGGACACTTAGTTTATAGGTTTCCTTTCGGGCTATTTTCCAGAGAATCTCTTTCATTGATACTTTTTTAAAATTTGTACATCATTATTTATTTTCTTTGGATGGAAACTGACAGATTTTAAGCCATTTTATTTGTACCGAGAACTGCAATTGTAATCAGAAATTGATTAACACAGTTGAAATAAGAATAGACATAAAAACCGAAACCCTTTATCTTACAAAATGTCGAATAACATTTTTAAAATGTGATTTGGCTCGATGTATTTCCCATAGATGGAGCCTTGTGGTTACTCAATGAAATGTTTTCCAACAATAGATCGTACACTTTGATTCCCTATTACCATTTTTAAAGAGTTTGCTACACTAGTAACTGTTAAAGCGATCCATAACAGAAAAAGAATAATGTACTTTTCCACAGATTTGCATATTAACCTGCTACGGATATTGGGAACTTCCACGCAATGGAACCAGAATGCATTGCATTCAGTTTAAGCGATAATTAATTTCCTCCAGATTAGAGAACAGGGATTGCTAAGGAAATGTTGCGGTGGAAAAACTTACGACTGGCTTGACCTTTTCATTTAATGGTTAATACCCTATTTTATTTGAGACACACACTAATATACACGGCACCTATGAAATGTGAAATACAGCTTGGCGGATTCCAGCGAAGGGGACGTTGCAGTAATTCCCTTTTGTCTCTTGGCTCGACTAAGCCGCAATGGGTCGGGGCAGGTGGAAGCACGGTCCTCATTGGATATGGTGGCAAGCTCCCAACATATTTTAAGACTCCGAAGTGACGTATTAATCTCCGGGCCTTGTTTGCAGGCAAAGCTCCATTCCCACCTGAGGGACTCTCCGCCTTTACCTCTAAGTCTATTTTTCACAAGACAATCGTTTTGTGTGGCAGCGCTACTCTATCGGATATATAAGCGCCGAAGTTGTTCGACATTGATCGGGAATGCCGTTTATCCGCCGCCTGTCGGGATTAGATGAACTCCAGTCGACTGACAACAATGAATTTTGATTTCTGCTGATGACTTAGATACCGTATCCTCCGTACTGCTTTCCACGATTTCGCGATTTAAAATTGATAATATGAGGCCAATAAAAATGAAAAGCAAAAAACTTTGGTTTTCATTTATAATGAATTGGTTCCACGAAGTCACGCCTGAATCCGTCGATTACGAGGCTAATCTTCCAGTCGGCCGAGACAGCGTGCTGGGTAGCGCGTTCGTCGACTGACCCAATGGTTAGAATAACACCCAGGTCAACGGTGTTGCTTCTGTTCTAAACTTGGTGTCCATACTAGTCTCATGCCTTGTAAATACTGGTAATAAATATATTGCGCATGCTATGCATTGGCCCGCCAAATTTAAAAGTCCCTCGGAAGGAGGAAGGTCCCAGTTTTGACATTACATATTATGATGGAATTTATAGTTATTTTGCATGCATTTCTTTGTGGTTGACATTGCTCCAGCATATTGTGGGTACTGTTTTGCCATGAATGTTTTGCATGCAAGTAGTTTCCTTCCTTGTGAATAATTTCAAACATTTGCATTTGGTATTGCATGTGTGGTGCGTCCTTGCAGCGGTTTGCAGGATAATACGAAGTAGTCAATTTCAGTAAGGGATTTCGGCCACACACATCTTTCAAAATGTAACCAACTCTGCGCTACCTTTGTTTATCAGGCATAAGTAGGTTTTTTGTTCATGTTCCAGCTACAGCATTTCTTAAATTTATCGAGAATAAGCAAGAGAGTTGATTTATTAAGAAAGTATTCCTTAAAAATGACTCCATCACTAAAGTCATCAATTTGTGGATTGGTTCTTAACCAGGCTCACACCTCCCATCCCCGTGTGATGCCTTCCTCCTTCCTTGTTCCATCATCTATCAATGCCTGCTTCTCTTATATATCATCCTTTGCCACCTTCCAATGTGGTTCCTCCTTTGAAGGTCTTCAAAGATGCGTTTGTCTCAGGTGTTCTACTAATGAGTCCCAGTTTCTTTTTCAACAATCATGATGGCCGGCAATGGATGATAGGTAAAGTCATAGAGTTATAAATGATGTAGAGCGAGCCTCCTTGCTGCGCAGTAGAGGGAAAGCTGCTCCATCGTTGAAACCACGTGACTTTTCCGCGGTGGCGCGCGATTGGCTGGCGATTGGCGCGGAGAAAACTTGTGACTCAAAATATTACTCAAGTTCACGACAGCAATATTATACAACCAATCAAAGATATGAAAAAACCACACAAAAATGAAATTTAATTTAAAAACGTATGTGATGATACTGTTATTGGATTCGGATTATGTTATTTCCTGAAAAGACTAGTCACTTGGCATTTTACTCCTACTGAACTCTTAATATAAATAAATAAACAAAAAGTGTAACCATGAGAGAAGGGTCATCTTGCCCTAAGTCAATGATTCCGATGCCGTGGTCAATGATGGCAACATGCGCAAAGGACCAAAAGGCGCTCTTCTGATTCTTACTCTGACAGTATAAGGGGTAAAGGGAGGAAAAGAAAACGTATTTCCAGTTGGAATCATTGTTTAGGGATTGATGAAGGGTTCAGCATGAGCAATGGACGGAAACCATTTAAGGTCCACCAGATATATTTCTCCGATTGGTAGACTGCTTGGTAATTAGTAATCGTACCTTAGATTCCACGACTCAGCTAAAAGACGGCTGAAATTTTTTTTTCGAGTTTACCCAACCTATTACCTTCGGAGGGATCGCTTGAATCGCCCACCAGAATTTAGTAGTATTGCGAATTTATTTCACACAAGTCTTCAATGTGGCGATCGACTCCCCGCTTCACCGCTGTACACGTGAGAGTCATCGCAAAGACGTGGCGTAGCATGTGGGGAATCTGGTAAAATTAAAAGTCGATCATATTTATTCCACGACTGGGTGTCTTTTGGAATTCTTATTGAATTTTTTTTTTTGCGATTTAGTAATTCGTGTCGCACCAGAAGAATCCCTCGTCTTCCTCATATTCATTCCATGTAGGTAGCTTGTGACAGCTGGGGTTTTATTTTATTTAAGGACCCTTTGACGCCCGACAATTGGCGGGCTTCATCGACGCCGCGAGATGAGTTTAATAAGTTGCCATAGTCTCTCGTGAATTTTTCCGTTCTGGGGTGACGTGGGCTTTAGGTGAACACCTTTTCTCTGCGACGCAAAAAGATCTCTGGCAGAATGGGCGGGGAGAGAGGGGGTGCCAGGATAGGAAGGGTAGAGCCCTGCGGTGGCACCTGGTTGGCGAAAGTGAAACCCCTTATCCTCTCCATCCCCTTCGCCCCCTCCCCCCTGGGGAAGTACCCTAGCGTAATCGGATCGATATGCGAGAAGTGAGGCTGTGTCGGGAGGAACTGGGAGTGAGGGGAAAGGAGTTCAACGTGGGATGGTTTCTTTGCGCCTTCGCCGTCGTCCCGTAAAAGGGTCTCGAATTCCCCTCAGTTTTTGGAGTCATGCGATCGTGATCACAGCCGTTGGGGCTAAATACATTCCATCTGTGTATTCCACAGAAGAGCAGAAAAAACACGACTGGTTTCGACGATAATGGTCGATAATGATAACGCCACCAATTGATGACGATAATCGTCGAAACCGGTCGGTTTTTTCTGTCCTTCGTTTCCACCGAATCCCTACAGAATTTAATTCCCTTTCCACTCAGCTACCCACCTTGGATCTATCCTTGTCGCGAACCGTTTTCCAATCCTTACTTAAACCCAACCTCCTGATTAGAGCTCACCCCCTCAGTATACTCCCTTAATTTTACCTAATCCTCCATGTCATTTGTAAATATTTCTTTATGTATTATTACTGTAAATAATTTTTTGTTGAATATTATTTTTTCTGTTTTATTTATTGTATTTATACAGCCAGTGTAAGAGATCTTTGTGCTGTTTTTCCGTTTTAAATATGAATAAATTAAAAAAATAAATATATACAAGAGACAACGTCTATTTGTCTCATCATTGCCAGGTGTCGGTTTCCTCATTGAATTGCACTCTGTATGGTTTGATGGGACCGTTATTTGTTTTGTCTGTAAGTCGTCACGCCCAGAAAACGTTTAAGCATTTGCAGCAAGCAAGTAACCTCTCTCGGCTGTGGTGGTCTTATTAACCACAATGCGATTTGCTCCTCAATAACTCGATTGATTGCACGATTGCACGATTTTCCACCAACAATTCCCTTTAACTCTTCCGAGGGATTTGGTTGTTATTTGCTTGATATAAATGAGTTTGCGTTTGAATAGAAAAAGTTCGGGGTGACCGGGAGGGTTTTTGATTAACCAGGGTTCTTCCTTGGAAAATTGTGTGACCTGGAGACGGGAGTGAGGTTTGTGTGCAGAGGGTGAGGACGCGTTGGGGGTGGTGGTTAAGTTGAATCTTAAAGAAAATTACTGTGGAGGCCGTCACTTGGTGGAATTCCATACAATAGTTATTAAAAAAACCATTACTCTTAAAGAAAATTGTTATTTGCACAGCTTTTAATTGGCTTCCCCGTGGGCCCTCCTCCACCCCCCTGGCTCTAGGTTCTCGCTTATCCCAGGGACCGCTTGTCTTTGACCTGCGTTGTTGTCTTATCTGTGACTGAGATCAATTTGTGCCATACAACTCCTTGTATGCAAACCGGTTTCCCGCCCAGCTGTCTGCTTCACCCGTCTGAGTTGACGGGATGTTATTTGGACAGTAAAAATTATGAATTGGCGTGGATTCAAGTCCTCTGCCACACGCCATGGCGGTGGTTTATGCAGGGTATGTCACAGATGTACACGACGTCGAAATGTTGTTCGTTTTTGTTTTTGGAGGGCGGACAAAATATTTGCGATTTTTTCATTGATGTCATAAAAAGTCGATATAAATTTATTTTCAATTCTGTCTGATGACAGCACACAATTAGCGTCGCTAACCTGACTTCCGGTTGTTCGTCCTATGTAATACACAGTTTGAAGTTCTTAGAATTAAACCACGTCGTAGTATGGGGGTTGCGCGTAGCTGTTTTTTAATTGTGTACTTATGGTCTCGACAGGCTCACAAGGATCATTAACCGCCTCACTCTTCTCAGGCCTGTTTATTATATTATGAGAATTATTATTTATTTATTTATTTAATTGATCCAAAAACAGCACAAGGCCAATTAAATTGGGAACTTAGCAAGTAATAGTTATAAACGAACGATATTAAGAGCATAAAAATAAATAATAAATAAATAACAATAATTCAACTATGGATACGAATCACGACGGAAGAGGGGAGCGGTGGTGCAGGAAGGAGGGAAATGGAATATTATGACGGTGAAGGTACATAGTGTAGTGGTGGTGTGGATGGAAGGGATGATCCATGTGTCAGGGTGAATTTTAAGCACG
>WURS02081413.1:0-10190 GCA_011762765.2 Rhinocypha anisoptera
GCGGTGGATCGAGCGGCAGTCGACGGAAACTTAGACGTACTACGAAAAACGACTCGTGAAAGATTGCAGTTTGATCGTATTTCTTGCATGTACTAGGTGATAGGGGCTGGAATTGAAAGGGTTACTATGTTTCTTAACTTCTTGTTTGTCATAGTAATATGATCTTAAGTAATGACAATATAATTTTTTAGCTTCAAAGCAGTATTTTCCTATTTCTCATATTAAACATGACTGATGTGCACTGATCATACAAGCATCTATGCATGCTAAGAAAAAATTAGAACATGTTCTAATTTCTCCTTGTATGATTCAACCATTCTGGGAGATATCATTTCGGTCGAGATCATTCACCATGTAAAGGCTTTTTTTAGACCCAGCATGGAAGCAGGATGTTTTGTTTCTTGCAGCATATGGTATGGCTGTATTTTCTCTTATTCTTTTTCCGAAAATTCAAAGCATTATGAGATAT
Organism: Rhinocypha anisoptera; assembly: GCA_011762765.2. Classification (NCBI taxonomy): domain Eukaryota; kingdom Metazoa; phylum Arthropoda; class Insecta; order Odonata; family Chlorocyphidae; genus Rhinocypha; species Rhinocypha anisoptera. The sequence continues at coordinate 470 of WURS02081413.1, forward strand.
GTACTCCCATACTGATTCTCAAGAATGTGTTAAAATAAGGGTAAGGTAAAACAGTTTGATTATGTTAATAAATTTATAAAAATATAAGAAAATATAGGTAATTAAGAGTATTAAACAGTTCAAGAAACAAGTATTTTATACAATGTTTATAGTAAATTTGATATATCAAGTTAAACTCATTGTATTAAATATGACTAACTTGTAATCTTACTAGACTCTGATACTGTAAAGAAAATACCAAATACAATGCAAGCATGCCAGCTGCAACTAGCAAGAGAGGCACTACACAACTGGCCTTAAGGCAATGAGAAAATATGATTGTGTCATACAAAGTGTGTACGGACAACATATATATCGCAGAAGGAGAGGAAACAATCTAGTAAGCACCACAGATTATCAGGGAATTATGAGGCAGTTCATTGAAGCACATGGGTATCTTAAAGCAAATAAAGTTGGCCAACAGATCAGTCCATGACATTTTTGGCACAAGCAGCGAGGGCCAATAGATCACTGGTGGTAAAAGGTAAGTAAATATCACTGAAATAAAGGCAAAATTATTTATGATCATCATCCTTTTTCAAGGGGGGAGAGTGCCTTTCATGCCATGATGTCTGGATTTGGCTGGGCAAAGAATCCAATGGCACCACGCATGGAGAGTTTGGATAAAGATGTTCCTGTGACATTGCTGTATGGTTCAAGGTCATGGGTAGACAATACAGCTGGTGAGGAGATACGTAAGAGAAGAGTTGGGTCCTATGTTAATGTCCAGGTAAGCAACTGACATTTTTGTTACTAAACCACCAAGTCCTTTTTAATTGAATTAATGTATTCTCTTAGTCCATGTGAATTTAATTTTTATGGTTATGTTAAGGAATTACAAGGAATAAAGCAAAAATTTCAATGTTACACAGACATGAACATTCAAGCAGGGATTTTAATACCATTTACTTGTGGTCTAATGAGAAAAAAATGATTAGAGGTATTCTTTGTGCAATTAACCGTTGATACTGCTTTATATGTTAGTGATAATGATATTTGTCAAAAAGCAATTTAGGCCTGGCAATAATGATGTTTGAGGTGCCTTGTCAATGAATAAACTTTTTTTAGCGTTACCTTAGTGGAAGCTATATGTAGTCTTAACTTAAAATAGAACTTGCTCCCTCCAATACCTGTTTGAGGCCCTCTAATAATTTATGCAAGAAACAATGTTATCCCATTTCATGTTATGATTTTGTTTAAGAATTAAACCATCTTTTCTTACCAGAAATATCCTGTATTCTTTCTCATGTTTTTACTGTCATGTTAATGATTAAAATAAATTAGAAATTCGGATGGAAAGAATTCAAGTAGATTAGTATTAAGATTTACCTTCTTGATAGGACCATTTTCATTCTCATAATTAAGGTAATTGAGTAGTGAAAATGAAAACAAGAGTTAATTCTGTTAAATTCTCTGAGGAGGATTGAACACTATGATATCCGCTACAGGTATAGTGTGATTAATATTGTTAGTTACAGTGTTAGTACCCTTTGGTAGCTTGAAATATAGTTAATATTAAAAGCACTATGAAAATAAATATGAAATTGATTATCTCCATCTTTTAATGCATACCATATTTCCCTTGCCCTTAAGATGCACTGTGACATTTTGGGTTTGATTTTAGAATAAGGAATAACATAATGAATGCGTTAACATATTATAAAATTGATTTTTACATTCCAAAATTAATGACTAAATTAAAGGTTGTTCATCATGGAATAGGTAAGATCAAATGTATATTAGGAAATTGTTTTAAATACAAGTATGGTTATTTCTAACACCCCGAAAAATTACCCTTGGCCCATTAGAAGCAGACCAATTTGAGATCTAACTTTCAAGTGAAAAAATTATATCCTATAGTCAGGGAAAGATGGTACTTGAGATAATGTCCAATGAATTCATCAATCACCGCCTGTATGTACAACTACTACCATATGTTAAAAATATAAATAAAGAGTATTAATGCACATGTTCGCACGTGCAATACTTATCGACTTAATTTAAGGAAAAGGTAACCCAACATAAGGATCTGGAACACATTCTGATCTGGTGTCATTCCTTTCAGGTGATATCAGGAGCTGGACATCATGTGTATGCTGACAAGAGTGAGACCTTCAACAGGCACGTGATTGAGGCGTGTGAGTATTCCGATCCATCTCCTTCCAGCCCACTGTTGAAATTCCGTGCACTGCCACCACCCCCAAAGGGTAGAACCGAGAGGGGAAGTGTTCAGAGCAGACACGGAGAAGGTGCAGAGGATGGAGACGATGAGGAGGAGGAAGAAGAGGAACTATGGAGGAAGAGGCCTAACCCACACAATGAGGATGGCAGGAGCAACAGCAGGCCCATGAAAAGTTGACATCAACGTACAGTTGCCATTTAGTAAATGTATTTTGGGCAACCAGAGTATTTTTAAATTAGGTCGAATACATGTAAATATGATCACTTCTGAGAACTTCCCATTTGAGAAATATTTTTTATTACGTGCTTCTGCTTCCAAATTGGTTGTGAGGCTTCCCAGAGTCAAGTCTAGCATTTTGCTGAATGGTGATGATCGATTTTGTTCACATTTAGTAAGTCAGCTCACATGCAATAGCTCAGCAGAGGATGATTGGGAGAAATCTTCAGGTCACACATGACCAATTATTCATATATATTTGTTTACCTGGCCTATAAAACTTATTTTTCACGGTTACAAAGTATTCTATAGAAACATTGTGGAAATTGGTTAAAGTAAAAGTCTTTGCATCATTCAGTAAAATGATGCATATTTTTTAAAGGTGTTATTCTCATCAACCCATTTACTTGTGCACCAGTTGCAAAAGTAACACACACTAAAACTTCATTGATGTTCAGGTTTAACTTTTATGTAAAAGATTTAGCTCTGTATAAAGTAAACATATCATGGCTATATCCTATTAAATATAAGATCTCTTTCCCATCAATAAATCAATACTGCAAGAAATAGTCCATTGTTATGATAAATTGAGATTGCATTCTCCACCGCTTGATTAATGCTGCCATCCCCTTCACTCTCAAGTACAGAAGTTAAAGAAATAGCTGAGAATAGATATTATTTATTGGTCAATGATTTTACTATTGATTGAGATTTTATCTTAATGCAACTGATATATGTTCAAATGAAAATTTGCACCTTCATCTCTGCCACCAGTTCCTTTTGATATAGTTAAGACCTAACATTTATTTTAACAGGAAATCACCAATAAGTCAATTTACCATTTTAAAAATAACCTTAAATGTAATTGTGTTGACTGGAGCAAAGGAATATTCTTCCACCCATTTCATTCTGGGAATATCTCTTCACTCTCCTTTCACAAGAACCAAGCAGCAGCTCACTTTTACATAGATCAAATGTGATGGTGAAGATTTTTTTGATGAACTGTCAAAGCCAAAACAGATTACAACTCTTTACATGATATCTTTTAGTATTTTAAAATTATGCACTGTATTCTTATTAAATACTCTGTAAATATGTATATTGCTATTTCTGAAATATCTTTTGCCTGAACCCTTCTCTGGCCTTACAACACTTGTTAAATAAGATTGGTTAGCAATGCACTTGACTCCTGATAGATGTGCAATCACTTTTGAGAAAACATGTGAGGTCTGAAATATTTTCCCAGATGAGATGATTGGAATGTAAACAGGTTTCAATGTATTTTTTGGGGAGCATCATGACTTACAATGTGTCTGTGATAAGTTTGCTTTATTAAATTATTTAAATGAGTGTGAAATAAGTGGTTTAGTACTTAACATACCTAATTTGTGATCTTGGTCTGTAATAACACAAAGCATTCAAGCCAGGGAGATTTTGTGATAAAACTTGCATTCAAGGAAAAACAGGAGAATGGAACTAATACTACTTGTAATTACATTTACATCTACTGTTAGTAAATAGTGAAATACTCCAAATATCCAACATTGTAAATGTTTAACATCAAAGAGGAATGTTTATAGATTACAATGGGAGTCATAAAACAACATGGCAGATTCAAGAAGTGGTATTATGGAATGTGTCCCTAGTTTCCCTTTACAAATGACCTATATTTCTGTTTGTCTCTTGGTTTTTAAAATATTTTATTGGTATCTCATTTATAGTTTTATTCATTGTTAATCTTTTCTGGGATACATGAAAATTAAATGTGAAGATGTGATAGAATCATGAAGAAGTTATGAATTTGAAATTAAACATTTCTGTCACTTATATGCATTTACCTTTCACCACTGTATTATGTTGGAATAGTGCCATCAAGACTAATTGCACACTATGGGCAGTATAGCTTGTTACTCGTAGCTTGAGGGAATGAATGTTCAGTTTCTTCAACTGCTTCAGTTGTATTTATGCAGTGTCCACATAATTTGGAAGAGGACAGCACACACCTGGGGTGCCCCAGTGGTTAGAGATTAAGCAGGGATGGAAGTTTGCAGGACAAAAGCACAGTTTGAGTTGTTACGAGTATCCTTCATGAATGTGGAAATGGTATCATACCACCATGTACACATCCTTAATCACTGACACAAGCCAGCAGACGTAACCTGTTATGCAAATTGTGTGGTCAAGAAGGGAGGTACAATGATTATGTCTAGTCCCTTTAGACGTGGGCCAGACGTTAGTTAACCCTCACGCCTGCATCTCGTCAGTGGCAGGCCCTACCAGGGAACAACGTCCAAAAGTGTATTTTAATTTTACCATACATGTCCCTGAAAAGAGTAATTCCCACAGTTGTTGCCTAGTATTTTATCATCAGTATAAATGTATCTTGTACCTATTGTAAATAAAATTAATTATTTGAATGTATATTTTTCAATAAATACTATTTATTATCCATTTGAGAGTTAAGTTACTTGAGGGTACCATGACAATGGAAGAGGGGAAAACCAGTCTTCAACCATAGGGCCTGTTCGATAGGTAAGGGAAGAGCTCACCCTGTACTAAGCCCAACGTTGTGTGAAAATTCACACATTGGGAAAATAAAGGGGCCAGTTCCTTTGCCTTTGCCATCTCTGGTTTCCCAGGAAGGTCTGGTACCCAGGAACTAACTCATTTGAACTCTTAACTGGTGGTCTGTCTCCAGAGGCATAACTGGAACTTGAAACAAGATCCCCCATTCAGTAGGAGAGTGCTCTACCAACTGGGCTACTAAGGGAACAGGTAACCTTCATTTGCTGAAGTGTGCAACAAGGTAATATTATCTGAGGCAAATGCTACACTCCTTGGCTTGAGCTCAAGTTATATTGCAGCAAAAGAACCAAAACCGTTTCAAAATGGCACTGATCATTAGTTATAGGGTGAAGAAAAGGTGACACTCAAAAGGATTCCATGGCAGTGGACATGTCATTTACAACACGAAAAGGAAGACAAAAAATAAAAGTCATCAAAAAACAATCCCTCATGTTTGTGCAGAACACAACCATCTGTTTGAATCACTGGAACACACAAGGTTTGCAGGAATTGCCTTCCTCACTAGTGAGCCACCAGTCTTATGGGGAATCAAAGGGAAAACATGGAAAAGGAGAATAGATTAACAGGAAGTGTGAAAAAAACTGATGCAGTGTTTTGCCTGTGAAGCAGGCCTCATTACAGGATTCCATAACTTACACTTAGGTGAGGATGTGATTATTTTTGGAGCATTTTCAATTTGAATTATGCCTGTTGGCTCACTGCTGAGGGAGACATTTTCTGAAGGCCCTGTGTGTGTTCTTGTGACTTTATTCTGTACAACCTTAATCAAGAGAGCATTTTTATTAAAATTTATCATTTTCTGTCTTAATGAAATTCATTGTCTCAGGCATAGCTCAGCATATTGAAATGAGAGAAACACTTGGTAATTCTGCATAAATATTTATTTCTTACCACGAGCTAGGTTTCAACAATGATGATGACTTATATTGTTGAAACCTAGGTTGTGTTGAGAAATAAACATTTAAATAACATATGTGGAAATACTAAGTGTTTCTCTAATTTCAGTATTTTCTGTCTTGCTTTACCTTTTATGAACAGCAGATGAAAGAGATTCACATGGACACAACTCACAAGTGTGTCTGTCTAAATGATTTTATATTCAAATGGATAACTATTTTCTTTTTTTTTAGATTTCTTCTCTTTTTCTCATATGCACCTAATTGATGGAGTGATTAGTTTTGATTTTTATTCAGACTTCCTTTGGTCATTGTTAATTCAATTTTCTTTCCAGATATCTTTTTATGTATTCACAACTACCCTTCTTCGGGCCCTCGAGAGTTCAGTCATGGGGAAGCCCCTTTTTTGATTGGTTGCAATAAGTTTTGTTGCAATTTTCAAACTAAAAAAGTTTCTCCTAGTAGAGGGTTCAGTGAATTGAGAAAAATCCTTCAGAGAGGATTAATTTAAAGTAATGCAAGTCATTCCTTGAAAAAGAAAACATATGAGTATTTTAACAATGGGATGCACTCGATCAAAAGCATTGCTCTACTACACCACAGTACCTGATACAACAGAAATATAGATGTAGCTACTGATATCCTATTTTTTAAAGAATATATAAGTTATAGTTTTAATATATAGTACCATATTGACTAATAAACCTGACTCAAGGCTTTATCCCACAGACAATTTGGGGAATAAAAGAAGCCAATTCATTAATTATTTTGATCTGAGCAAAGATTATAAATCCAGAAGTTACACTATAGTATACCTAATTACTTCAATAATTTCTAGTGTTCAGAATGGACAACTGATGGAAATGATTACCTTACCTGAGGTATGGTGGAGTAATCCCCCATTTGACTGTACACAATTGGAAAATTTTTATTTATGGACAGCCAATAGGTATTTAAGGAAAAACTGGGTGATGGTGGCTGTGATTTGGTACAAAAATTTTAACTCAAGAATCATTAGAAATTTTTCTTGGATTTACTTGTATTATATTTAGAATTATATAACTAGTAAGGATTAACATTTTGCTTGTTTCTTTTCTTTACTCTTATCTTGTGAGTATCCTGCAAAAAATATGAAAGAAAGGAATTATGTCAGTATCTATGATCACATAATAATATAATATTTTAGAGTTCAAATCAAAGTCACCTGAGTCAGCAGAAGGAAGATGTTTTTAAAGTTCCAGTCATTATGTAAATTGTCCACATTAGTGCAGCAAATTAGTGGCAAAAGTTACACTAAAAATATTGAATATTGCCATAAGGTTCTTATATAGAAGCAATGTTTCAGTAAAAACACAATGAAGGATGAATAGGGATACAGTTAGATCAATAGACTAACACCTCCATGAGTTTCAATTTAATCCTTTTAGTGCCATGGGCCAATCAGATTTTTTTAAATAACTTTTTCTTAAAATTTTTAGTAGATAAAAAATATAAATAAAATATTTCACTATCCCTGTAAGTGTTTTGAGTGTAAATAAAAAAGTGACATTAACAAATTGATATTAATATATATTTAAATGCTTAAATCAACAAATTCCATGAAAAAGTCCAAGCATTTTTCGCATGTACCAGGTGATAGAGGCTGGCACTAAAAGGGTTAAGTTCAGATACCATAGAGATAATACTGGAAATTTTCCAATGTCACATCAATCACAAAAGACCAAATTTCAGAGGGAGAGGCACCACAATAATGTATGGCCCCAAGTCGTAAATGTTATAACTGAACATCTTGCAGGCATTAATGTGAAGTGTGTCCCTCATTGTCCTATAGTCTAGACATAGATTATACATACGGTATGGATGATTTATTTTGTGAATTTACACCGTGGCATAGTAGTCATGATAGTAGAACTAACCTTTGACAACAAATCTGTTACTATCAAAGACAAAATAGGCAAAAAAGGTTTGCTGTAATGTATTCTGGAACTGCTTAAGTATATCATCATTTTCTAACTTAAGGACTGAACTAGATACTAGTTTCTAGATTTAGGTCCCCTTTTCATTTGCTTTCCCTCCCTCGCCCAAATCTTCCAATCGCTTAGCTCCCACCACTATTATCACTTTTGTCATGTAACTACAATACCATGTATGGCTCCTCTCCCTTTATCCTTCCCCAATACATGTACTGTAAAATGTATAGATTCATCCGTGCATGTGTCTATGTGATAGCACCATTAGACTTATTTCTCTACAATTCATGTGGTATCATGTCAATCCACTAACTCAGTGGTCGGCAAACAGAAGCTCGTGAGCCACACTCGGCTCTTTGTTCCCTTGAGTGTGGCTCTTCCATAGAATACCACATCTGGCATGAACGTAGAGTGCGATTGAAACTTGATGGCTCATGCGCAGAATTTGGTTTTCAGCCTGGCGAGTAGTTTGAAGAAGTGGTATTAGAAGGGGGCGTAGGAGAAATTGCCATTCTATCTCTCGGGACTCAAACCACGTCCGCTCGCTGCCCCCCACACTACTTTTGCTGCTTGTGACAATGTGTCCGGAAGTAAAAGAGTGGGTAATGCTAAAATAATAATAGTTTTAACTGCTAAGCTGCAGCATCCCCGTTCTTCCACGACGGCTGTGTACGGGAGAAAAGTAGCCGCAGCACTCTTCCCTTCTATTTCCGACAGAGGCTCATTAGGTGGCGGATCTGGGATGACAGTTATTGACCACATATCCCAATCACCTCCAAGGGGGTTAGTGGAGACATGATTGACTATAGTCAAAATATTTCATGCAGGGATATATCCAAAACTGACTTTCGTATTTATTTTCCTTGACAATTTCTGATTAATTCGATACCAAACAGACGTAAAGAATTTCATTTAATACCGTCATTCTACCGAAACTCTTCTACAACTAAGAGAAATGACAAGGGTGGGTCAGAAAACTATTTCCCAAATCCTGGCAATGGAATGCATTCGTGAAACTTGCCCGAGGATCGTAAACCGTCATAAATGGCACTGCAAAGGGTCGCTTTATTTCAGAACAATAGGAAAGTGTCACTCTTCGAACCTTTTTGGTAAGGACAAGTCATAAAATTTGGAGAGGGGCTACAGAGGGAACGAAGGTGGTGGTCAAGTGTACATGAACACATTTTCTGCAGTCGCACACCAAATCATTGATCAACGTATTCCGTAGCCTAGGGGCTAACTAAGACTTAAAACTTTAAATAAAGTTTGTTAAGTTAATTTTAGGGAATGTTATGGAGTGAAAGAAGATGTAGTGTTGAGGATTGAGAAAGGTATGTTGAGATGGTTTGGCTGTAAAGGGAGGATAAACAAAATGAGATAGGCGAAACAAGTGTACAAGAGTGGATGGGAGAGTTAGAAGAGGTCAACCTCAGCGAACATACCTCAATAAGATTACGTTTTTAGCAAAGTGCAGTTTAGGAGTACCCTACTAAAATAATAATGTACCTACCTATACAGTTTAAGTTTAAAAAATTTGGCTCTCAAAAGAAATTTTAATCGTTTTACTATTGATATTGGGCTCAGTTGACCAATGAGTTTGCCGACCACTGCCATAATTTGTAGCATATTTATGAGTGTGTTAGGCATGCATAAGGATGCATGTGCATACAATCTGAATGTCTGATTCCCATAGAAAAGGATTAGGTTTCAAGAAGCAACCACCATAGGTCAAAATGTTGGAGGGACGCCATGATGAAATTTGGTATTATCTCATCTCCCTTAATATTCAGGTCACGGGTGAAACCAGGCACCAGAAGGCAGCCACCCTCACC